>PVKS010025017.1:0-30376 GCA_004027875.1 Aplodontia rufa | reverse complement strand
ATCACTCTGAGCTGTCATCTGTGCTCTACCATGGAATCATAGTCCTTTTATACCATATTTTATTAATGTGTCATTTCCAAAAGAAAACAGGAGACCACCAAAACCTACACTATAATCTGAATTCCTTAAACAAAGCAGCACCACCACCAAAAAAACCCACAAAAAACCAGATTTCGTTACCCTTTCAAGAGAAGGTGTTCAGGAAATTTTGCTTTGCAGATATTATAATTATGTAGCACTGCTTCCCAAGTCTGGTTAGGTAAGAAAGCAGGGAACCCTTCACCAATTACATAGATGCTGGGGAATTCACTTCCTTAAGGACTTAAGGACACTAAATCAAAGAATGTCAGGAATATTTTTAGGGATATATTTGGGAAATTTCACTATTGTGTTCAAAGTTATAAAACAAATAATATTTACAACAAGCTTCAAACATATTTGCAATTTTTCCTTGTTTAACTGTTCCTTTTTTTTTCCTTTCAAATATAGTTCAAAGAATTTGTGGTTTCCTTTGTCCCTCTTCAGGCCTGATCAGAATTTAAGGGTATAAGTAGTATATTTTATGGTTTATTCAGTTCAATGCTACTTAGTCTTACCAAGTCTCTCTTTTTCTCTTAACAATTCGGTATGTGTTCCTGCATGTTCCGCACAAATCACTCAGCTAACCACCAGCGTCATTTCACTTGAACTGGAAATTTGTAAAACAATTTTAAAAGGTTACACTTATGATTGCAATGTGTTTATATGAAACACAATAGGAAATTAACTCAAAACACTGATAAAAAAATCGCATAACATTAATGTCAAGCAGTGTTCTTGTCATGCAATGATAACCTCACAACACCTCCCTTGGTTATAAGGATGACTGGTGCAGAAACCTCTGTTCCACTTCTCTACCTTTAAGAAATTTTTTTTTTATCATATGGAAGAAGAATTATTTTTTTTGAAAGTAGAATTATTTTGTTTGCTGCAATCAGATAAAGTTTCCAGGTATTTTTGTTCATAATTTTCCACTTATGTATACTGACCTCTTTTACAGATTTTTTTCCAAGAGCTCCACATTGGGATGTCAAAAACCGAGCTTGCAGAAATGAAAGTATCCTCGTTATGCTAATTTAGGTTCCACTGATAGGCATGTTCTGTTTTACAAATTACATCTTCTTGTCAGAAGTCAAAATGTATTTAAATAACTTCATGAAAATTGTCAGCAAGATTTAAAATCGGGTGCCTTCTATGCCATTGTTGATTTCATCCATGGGCTTAAAAATGGAGATATATATTTATTTTAAAATGTGTGCATGATTGTGTTGTCACAAATGCTATCTAAACGAAACCTAGATGCAAGTGTAATTCTCATGTATATTTTGATAAAGTTTTGCATTTTACAAATGCATTTTAATTTTTGGGTTTAATAAGATATGCTAAATAGTATTAGTTGCTGTATATTTTAGTGCCAACAAGTTTGTTTCTTACATACTTGGAATTTTCCTAACGGGTAAAATAAATATACATGTTTTCACAAAATTATTAAAATATCAAAAATTAAAATGAAAAGGGATTTGATTTATGAAAACCATTTCCTGCTTACCAAGAAGAAATGCATTTCCAGTTTGCATTTACATATCACACTCTGGAAAACAAATGCAGTTTCATTGAAATTGAGCATGTTTACAAATATCCAAATACTGCATAATTGATTTTTTAATGTGAGCTTAAAAAAAATAGAAGAAGAAGAAGACTAACAGTTTTAAACTTGTATCTTAAACCATCAAAAGAAATCTGGAAAAGAACTGAAGGCTTATGCCAACATGATCATTTTATTAGAGAAAAAATGTATTACATTTCCTTTTCAACTATTCCTGATAAAAGATCAGATTTCATTTTTTTTTTAAACGTGTGTTCAGTACTTAGGTTGTGTGCTCATTTGATTTCACTTTCCAGAATGACCAGTACCGCTGTTCAAGTAATCTTTGATGTTACAAAAAATGGAAAAAAATCAAAGTGAAGAGCTAAATCTCTTCGTTTTTCAAACATATTAATCTTGTCAAGATAATACATAAAAATCAGTCCTTGAAATTTTTTCCAGAGCTCTTTCCTCCTCTCTTTTATCCAAAATATGAAACCACTTTAGAAGGATAAAGCAAATGTGACTGACTCCAAAAAAATTTCCTAATTCATATTTTGGCTGCATGGATTTTAAACTGACCCAAGTGGACCGGGTTTGCACAGTCAGAAGTGATCTGTTTGTGTAGCCATTGACACTCTTCTTATATGTTTAGCGCATAAGTGCAGCAGACTGAGAATTTCTAGTATGGCTTTTTTAGCAATTCAACTGAGTTTCAAAGCCCTGACAGTAACAAATACAAATTGCACCAGCCCCCAAAAAATTGTTGGGGCTAATTTTAATATTAATGAATTCTTTACAACCTCAGTTCAGCGGTTTCGATTAAGCTTTAATTAGTAGCCAGAGGGGAATCCAAAACAAAAATAAGGAGTTGAATTGCTAATTAAGTTAGTTTGATGAGGTAGAGTTTTAGTAAAGGACTGGTTTTTGTTAGCTGTGCAAGTTCTGACAAGCTAAAAATACTAAAGATTATCATTATTGTAACTAACAGTGTACATTACCACCAGCTCTCTACACAGCAGACAGGTCATTAGAGTAGGATGCTTTGGGCTGTCAGTACTGGAATTAAAGCCTTGTTAATAAGAGAACAGAATATGAGAAGAACAGTCCAAGACAAATCCACTGGATGTTAACTTTGGTTACAAATTAACTAGTTATTAAACCCAGCTGAATACATCTATCCACTAGCAGATTTTTGTCCTCCGCAGGACTGTGATTCCCACAAAGATCTGACTTATTAGAAACTGATGTTGTAAAGGAATTCACTTTCTACTCCGTCGATGCTGAAAATATTTTTCTTTATGTTCAGGTCCTGAACAACTTCCAGAATTCCATAAATTTGAAATTTAAAGCAATAGCTAAAAATGAGGATAACTTATTATTCTAAGATAAAGTATACCTTTTCCTAGCTCACTGCGGATACTTCTTTTATTTTTTTTAATTATTGAGTACTCTTAATAATAGATTTTATCTAAAAAAAATAGCTTGGATGATTATTTCAGACCTGGAACTTAACCCGTTAGGATAATTGGCTATTCCTAGTAGGATATGAATGCTCTTCTTGTGTCCCCAAAGACTACTAATTATCCCCCTGTAAGCTCTCTGGTGATGGGATTCACCCAGACTGCACAAGAGGAATGTGAGCTATCTTTTGGAGGATTGTGGAGAATGTAATTTTATTTCTCCATACTCCAATGTTTTCTATAATTTGTATTTTATCCTTTTGCTTAAGGTTTCAAAGCCTACAAACCCAATAACTTAGGGATAAGGGAAGACAGAAAAATAAATGATATTGTTTCTGAGGTATTAAATATAAGCCTGGCTATCTGAGCTGCATAGCAGTAGCGAATCGTAATCAGGTACTTTGACTTAACACTATTTTGTTTTATAATAAAGTGGTTGCCATATGTTGGAAAACCTATCCGCCTGTATCTGAGGGGCTCCGTACCTCTGTAGCAAATCCAAAAACTCATTTTATAATTCCTCAAATCTACCCATTGTAATGTAGCTCCACAAGTGTAAATCCACATCAAACTTTGCTCATGAATGTGGCTGGAAGATTACGTATATTATCATGAGGAGCTAAGGGGAAGCAGTGAATTAGAATGCGGTAGATCTAGCAAAAATAACTTTCAGTAAATCTTCTTTTAATGCATAGTTTACAATTTTCTTTTGCTCAGCATGAAACTGATTAAGATCCCCCTTCTAAGGAATATTTCCCTCTTGCTTAGACACATTGTTTAATATAGTTACATCCCCCTATACTTGACAAATCAGAATTTCAATGCCGCAAATGTGATGCTTGTTTAACAGCAGCAGAGAGTATTAATAATTTATCTATTTGAATGTAGAATAGGTTCCAATTATAGTCTTTCACATGGCACAGCAACGGAACACACATTCTCTCAGTGGTGAAATTTTCAGAAAGGTGGCTGGTGTCTGTGGCAGGGGATCACAAATTGATACACATCATTGAATATATTTTCATTGATTGTTATTTATGAATTATAATGCAAGTGGTTAAATACAAAGGCTAACATTAATGCAAACAACTACATAATGAATAGAAAACCAAGAGAAAACTTTTCTTTAAATCGATATTGTGAGTTTCTCAAAAGAAACTCTTTTAGATGTTTAGAATAAATCTCCTGCATCTGATTTTTTAAATTCTCTTTTAAGATAATACATGCTACAATCAGTTTAAGGTAAGCTGTATGAGATACCAAATAATTAGAACACTAAAACTTTGTTTAACTAGCTAACTCATAATCCATGGTTGTGTTTCTGGGGTACCAAATTAATTGGTGAGGGAGTTGAACATAAGATGTCAACAACAAGAAGTCCAATAAATCTGCTATTGAAATGGTTTTATAAAAAATGTTCAGAGGAGGGTCTGTTTGTACCAACAAATTACTTTCCAGTTTTGATATGAATAAAATCTGAAAAGAAACAGAATACCAGAGGAAGGGAGTATGGGGAATCAACTCAGGGGGAGACCTCCGACTTCCATGAGAAGTCCATGGGGTGGGGGTTAAGTAGGGAGAAGCATGGAACCATGGGGAACTCAAAGGGGGAAACCATGGAATGGCATCAGCCTTGGCTTGCTCTGTGAATATACATTTGTTCTTGATTGTTTGACAATGATTCACTCCTAATTGAAAGTCCAAATTTAACGAATTAATAAAAAAAATGTTCAGAGGAAGGTCTGTTTTTACCAACAAATTACTTTCCAGTTTTGACATGAATAACATCTGAAAAGAACCCAGAATACTGATTTAAAAAGTAGAAATGGATATTATTAATTTTTGACTACAGAATGTCTCCAAAAACTTTAATTAGAGTTTTGTCCTCTGTTCCTGCTGATTGAATATGAAAGGATGTCACTTAAAGTAGGATTTCTTTAATCTCTCAAGAACACCCCTGCTTTCAGACATGTGAGGATGAACAGAGAGCATACCTTGGACTTCATGCAAGAAACATTTAAAATGTGATAACACCACAATGTTTTGGAATTTATTGTATTGATTCCGTAATAATTTTCTCTCATCTCATAAATTTCACCTTTTATTTTGTTTATTAAAATTTCATATTTTATACACATTGTATCAGTTATATGTGCATAGAAATATGGGCTCACTTAGGAAAAAATATCAAATTAGGTCCCAAGGCAATGAGATAGGATCAGCTGTGGTGAGGGAAGTCCCTGGGGAGACAGGTTTCCCGCAGAAGAGCCAGATCACTGCTGCTTATACTGGGCACTGGAGCCCCATAAAGTCCTTTGATGTTTATAATATGTGAATTTAAGGAAGTAGATTAACTTTCGTGTTAACATAAAGTATCTTCTTAAAATCAGATTGTTTGCACATTTTTAAAAGTAGAGAGTTCCTTTAGGAAAGAAAATGGTAGAAATACTTTCAGTTACATGTTAAATGTTTAGATGAAAATTTCTTAGAAGAAAAAAAAACTTTTTCAGGAATAGAAAAATTATGAAATATAAGCACATTGGAATTATACATTTCAGCTGGGTAATCCCAGAAGAAACAACTATTATCTTTCATCAATACAATGCTTTAGAGATAGCAGAACTTCTTTGCTTTGATACCAAAGGAAAGAACCTACCTGAGATTTTGAAAATGAACCATCATGGAAATCATAAAGCTGTTTATTCCTTAGCTTTATCTCTCAATCTATCTTTATGTAAATAAAACAGCCCCAGAACGCAAAAAAATATCCTTTAAACATAATCACCAGACTCTTGAAACTATCATAGGTATTCGATTTTTAGTAAAAGGAGTGCTGTAAGAATTTTGATTACTATACCCTGATGTTTTGTAGAGATTTAGCACTCTTGTATCTTAGAGGCCTGTTTGGTCTCTAACTTGATATTACCATTAGCATTCTTTTGAAATTATTATTTATGTGTGTTACAGTTGTTTGTCTTTAAACCACAGGAGAGATCACATTAGTGTTTAAGTACATCCTGCTGCCTAACTGTTCTAAAACTTTTTTTAAATTTTTTTATTTTTTCAGAAATTTATTTGTTGAACAATCAAACAAGCTTCTAATGAAATAATATAATATATATAAATTCTGAAAATTAGATTTACTCCCTAGAGCCCCCCCATTACCCACCCTTATCCCTTCCCTCCTTCCCAATACATCTCTGCAAATGCCTTAGGTTGTATGATATTATACCTTATCTGGATTTAAAACATGATAATAGACCTCCTTTCTTATCATTGAATGAATACTTTAAGGAAACTCTCATACCACCATTTATAAAATATTCACAAGAAGGTTAGGAACTCACCGAGCACCCCACAGTGGTCACATAGTAAATCCATTTCTGCACCCTGACTTCTACTCCCAGAACTGACAATGGTCACATCACTGCCTCTGGATGCAGTTAAGTCCACCTGGGTACCCAGAGCATCACAGCAGAATCTCACCCTGCAGAAGAGGAGGTGAAGAGGGGCTGCCCTGAGGAATAATCAAAGCTTGAAAGCTTTATTTTGCAGTAAGGCAGTAAAAGTCAAAATGGAGATTTGACAAAGATTTTATTGCTCATATATCAAAAAAGGAGATCGCAGTGGAGACCCTGAGCCATCTTCACCAGAGCTGTTTTTCCTCTCTGCAGCAGATTTCTGCCTAGCGAAGTGTCTGGCACACACTGCAGAGTTTATAGATGCCTGTTGGAATGAATGAATAAAAGTGTCTTTCTGGAAAAGGAAGGCACAGGTTACATAAATTATATAACCACATAAATAAAAGGGGGTACTGAAAATGTTCTGTTCTCTAGAAAAGGCAATGTGAAGGATAAACATTTTAGGTGAAAGGAGAATCAAGGGAGGGTGTTGGGAGCAGCAGGGACTGTCCTGTGGATACCTTGGAATGGAGAGCTGCCCCAGAAAGGTAACTTGGCCCTGGCACACTGTTGGTGGTGGCAGAGGCCTGGGTGCAAGAATAGGTGCATGTACTCCCAGGTAAGGGAACAGAGAAAGCAATCATCTGTCATGCATACTTGGGGAAAGAACTATGAAACAAGGGTTTCCCCTGACCCACCCAAGTCCTTTCCTCTGTCCCACCCTTTAATGGCATCAGTCACACCCCCTGCAGGACCTACAGCAGGAGTAGCCTGAGCTCAGGAAACAGGGGAGTCAGGGACTTCTCCAGCTGTCCCTTTGTGCTCTGCACACATCCTGGACCCCAATAAAACACTCCCCACCCCAGGCTGGCCAAGAGGAGCGCCACCTTCAACCCCCTCTCTCCCACTTCCCTGGAAATAGCAGGTTCAGAGCAAGTGTCCTTTCTCCATAGAGTGGAGCCCACATCACAAAAAGAAGTGACACTTCCCTTCATCATGAGCTCCCTAAGTAGACTCTTTCAGTCCCCAGGTGCTGCAGTCTCTGTTGCAAGGCTGCTGTGGGGTGGGAGTTCACTTGAGACCACAGCTCAGTGAATCCTCCCAAAGCACCCTCTGTAGCTGGATCCTCTTACATCTGTGGATCTTCCCCTCTCTAAAGTGCATAAAAAAGGGAGGAGGAGATGAATCACCTTTAGCCATAATTCTTGCATTTTTATAGAGATCTTAGATCTGAAGAAAAGGGACATTCAATGTCACTGTGTTGTGGGACAAACTATGGGAAGACATGGAAGAAGAGGAAGTGATCCCTGGAAAAATGTGACTTAATGTCGATAAAATTGGCAGAGAAAGTTTTCCCCAGCATGTGAACTCTGATTGTTTAGGAGCAAACATAATTGCTACCGATGCGGTCCTTTTCTTCACAGTAAGCTCCAAGGCAAATATTTTCGAGCCAACCAGTATCTTGGCTTGAAAACTTGGAGACAACCTATTCACCTATTCCTAAAGCACAGTGATCAACAGGTTAGGTAAATGCTAATAAATGCTAAATTCTAAGTTGGATTTTGTTGCTGCTTTTTTTTTTTTGCATGTTGTCTTTGAAAAATAAAAATAAAAAATAAAAACTTGAGCAATGCTCAAATTTTAGGAGATACTTAAGTACTAGTTCCCAGAGAATTATATTCATTAGATTTTATAGTAGACTATATTTCTCATGACCACTATAGAAGTACATTTATTTATTTCTTATTTATTTTTAATTTTGGTACTAGGAATTGAACCCAGGGAGATAGGATCTTGCCAAGTTGTTTAGGACCTCACTAAGTTGCTTAGGCTTATCTTGAACTTGCAACCCTCCTGTCTCAGACTCCTGAGTCACTGGGATTACAGGAATGTGCTACCATGTCTGGCAGAGAAGTCTATAATTTTATTTGATAAAATGAGCATGTTATGTTTTCTAGAACTAAAAATAAATCTACTTTCTGAAAGAGGATTCGTTACAGTTCTCATGTGGCTACCCAAAGTTATTCTCATGGTTTTTTTGGAAAACTTTTCAGGGATTTTTGTGCAGTTAAGGAAGACAGGTCTGTGTGCAATCTCAGTTGGATTCTCTTGGTGGAAGAACTTGGTATTACAGAAGATGTGCACACAAATGAGGTAATTATGCATCCATTCTTTATATTATCTGGAAAGAGCTATGCTAATTCTTGATTCCAGGAGAAATGGTCTGGAAAAGACAAAAGGATTGTTCTTTTGTCTTTCTTTACAGCTATCAGAAAAGTACTGAAAACTGAAGTCCAATACAATTTGTATTCAGAGATATTTAGGCAGGAGCTTCATGACCATGAGGTGAATGGTGCTTCTTGAGGGTTTTTAGCAGATCTTCCTGAGGTGTGAAGGCCAGATCCTGAACTTGGGACTGAACTATGATTTGGCAGACAAAATAGAGATACTTGAACTGCTGTGGTATTAAAGATAGATGAAACCAAACAAATGATATGAAACCCTCTCACATAGGGAAAACAAATCAAAAGTATATCATTAGTAATAAACTATGACTCCATTAGAATGTGGCACATAGCAGGATTAGAGAAGAAGGTGTCAGTAATTGGCAAAGGTTTGTTGCTCATAATTATCACCTTTGTATGAATACAAACTTGTCATCCTCATGTATTATAGGTGAAAGATTACTGTTAAAATAAGCTATGATATTTGTGATTATTGTTTTGTGGATTTTTGCAACTGACTTTTAAGAGATTGGTTGGAAGACATTTTAAAAATCTTTATTTCAAGTAAATATTCTCTGAGCAAAAGATGATGGTGTTTTTTTGTTTTTGTTTTTATTTTGTTTTTATTTTAAAGAGAGAGGGACAGTGAGAGAAAGAGAGAGAGGAGAGACAGAGAGAGAGAGAGAGACTCAGTTTCATTTAGTTTTTCATGTGGCTTTCAGTGCTCTAAGACTTCCTTGTGTACGTGGTGCTGGGGTTCAAACTCATATACTCGTGCATGCCAGGCAAGCACAGTAACCACCAAGCCACCGCTCCAGGCCCCTGGTGGTGTTTTAACAGTTAACACAAGCATGGTTTTGCTGATAGTTAGGTATATACCTATTTTCACTCAAAATACAGTCAAAATAAATTTTCAAAGTTTCGTCCCTTCAACAACAAACAGGTATTGGAAGAAGAAGCCATTCTTCCTTTGCAATGATGGGACCACAGTTAAGTGATGAGGAGGTAAAATAAGCTTGTTTTGCTTGTTTCCAAAGTACAAAGTACAGTGCTGATCATTTAGAGGCCAAAGTTTGGCGTTGGATTTATTCTCCAAGAAAGGCAACTGGAGAGAATAACTATATAGTAAGATTCAAAATGCTTGCTTCCAAAGTAGGACATTCCTAAATTTCAGATGGTTATCATGTTTAGGTGGAATTTGCCAAGGTCTCACACATTTATATCTAAAATAATCTTTAGAATCACAATGGTTTCACGGTCATTGAAAATCTAAATACATGACAAATATTCACAGATATATTTAAGCATTTAACTTGGTTGACTTTTTCTCTTTACCAAGCACCCACACAATTTAATGTAGTGCTACAGAATGCATGTATGTGTGGTGCTGAGGGCACGAGATGCATGCTTACGTTGATTTAAAAATGAATGCATATTTCAAGAGAAATTATAAATAATCCACATTCAAGCTATATACACCTTTTGGTCATATTTCTTATTGAGTGAAAATAATTTAAACTATGATGAAGAATTGCAATCTAGGGTGAGAATGTAGACTGTAAGTAGATGTATATTGGTACTTTGGGGGAAGCTTTGAATGGTCTGGCTCATATTACTCTGACTTGATAACTTTTCTAAACATTCTGTTAGTTACCTGTGTATGTTTCTCACTTTATTAAATGCTTTTTTATCTTTATTTATCAAACTAACAAAATAGGCATTTGAGGAACTACCAAGTCAGCTTTTACAAAAAATTTAATTGTATTTTGCTATAGTTTAGATAGTGTTCCCCAAAATTTCATGTAGGAAACAATGCAAGAATTTTCAGTGGCAAAATGATTAGATTTTGACAGTTGTGAGCTAATCAATGGATTGACCCACTGATGTGGGTTAACTGATAAGTGACTGGGCATGTAGGGTGTTTCTAGAGAAGTAGGTCACTGGGGACTTGCGCTCAGGGTTCATATTTTGCCTTTGGTGAGTAGAACTCCCTCTGTTTCCTGCTTTTCATGTTCTGAGCTGTTTCCTCTGCAACATTCCTCTGCCATGATGTTCTGCTTCACCTATGGGCCAGAGCAGTAGAGTTGGCCAACCATTGACCAAACCTCTGAACTCTGAGCCAAAATAATTTTTTCCTTCTATGTGCTATTATTTCATGTCTTTTGGTCGCAGCCACAAAAAAAACAGCTAACCAAAACATAGTTTAAGCTTGTCATCATGGGGCATTCACTCTTTCAAAATTTCTTATCCCATATCTGACAACCAGATAGATGCTTCGTATATGAGAAATGCATACCTTGGATTATTCAAGACTCTGGATCCTGTTGGGAAGTGGAAAATGGCTTTTCTCCAACTTTCTATATTATTCAGATAGAATTAACATAAGGCAGATTAACAGGAAGAAAAAAGCATTTTAATATGTGAATGCACTCAAGAGATTCACAAAATGTGAGACTCGAAGACGGTCTGATGCCTGAAACTTATGTAGCATCCTGAACGACAGAAAGGAAAAGGAGATGCAGGGTTTCTGGGGAAGGTGGACATACACCTTACAGACGGTGCCTGGTGAAGAGAGGTGGTTATGCTGGTAAATATATAGAAGGCCTCCCAGGTGAGAAAAGTGGTCTCTGAACCTCCCTTGGAATGTGAGTGACCTTCTGGGAGGCTGGGTCAACTTCTAGACACCTGTCCCTTAGTCTGAGTCATTGTGATTCCAAAGGAGGGGATCTGTAAGGATTGAGTTTCTCTTGGAAGATAGCCGTTTAGGTAAATAAGAGGAGCACAGTAAAACCTCTCCACGCTCTGTTCCCCACCTGCTTTCAGTTTAAAGTATTCAGCAGACCAAAGCATCATATTTTGAAGTGGCATTTCCTGAACTCTTTGAATTTCAAAAGTCTGTTCTTGAGTCAGACCCCCTTCAAGCCACACATTCATGATTTTATTTGGAAAATTTAGTTTAATGTCAAATGGATGGATTTTAGTCTTATTATTTTTAATTTTATTTTCGTGTTAAATTGACACATAATCACATGTATACATGGGTACAATCGAATATTTCAATTCATATGTATGTTGTATAATGATCAGATAGGTAATTAATTATCACCTCAGACATTTATTATTTCTTTGTGGTAAGAAGCATCAAAATCCTCTCTTCTGGGTATTTTGAGATATGCAATGCATTTGTTGTTCCCCATAGGCATCCTACTGTGCGCTAACACATCAGAGCTTATTCCTCCTAATTGTAAATTTGTGCTCCTTAGGCAATCTCTCCCCACCTATCCCCTGTCCTCTACTATCCTCAGCCCTTCATAACCACAGTTCTACTCTCAACTTGTAGACATCAACATTTTAAAACTACATATACAAGTCACATCAGATGGTATTTATTTATCTATACCTCATTTCCTTTAACCTCATGTCCTCCAGGTCAACCATGCTTTTGCAAATGTCAGGATATCATAGCTGTTTTTAATGGCTGAATAGTTTTCCAGAATGTGTGTGTGTGTGTGTGTGTGTGTGAGTGTATACCATGTTTTCTTTATCTATTTATCCTCCAGGCGTCATTTAGGTTGATTTCATATTTGGGCTATTGCAAGTAGTGCTAAAATAAATGTACAAGTTCAGATCTCTTTGCAACATACTGATTTTATTTCATTTGCACATACATGCAAAAGTGGAATTGGTAGATTGGATGGTTCTTCTTTTTTCTTTTTCTTTTTCTTTCTTTCTTTTTTAAAGAGGGACAATGAGAGAGAGAGAGAAAGAGAGAATCAATTTTTAATTAGTTGTTTTTTTTCACATGACTTTTGTTGCTCTGATACTTTATTGTGTAGCTGGGATTCGAACCCATGTCCTTGTGCATGCCAGGCAAGTGCTGTAACCACTAAGCCACTGCTCCAGCACCTGTCTTTCATTTTTTAGGAACTTCCATGCTGATTTCCATAATGCCCATACGAATTTACAGTCCCACTAACATTGTATAAGAATTCTTCTCTCTGCATCCTTGAGAGCACCGTTTTCATCTTTTGAAAATAACCAATATAACAAAGGTGAGGCTATATCTCATTTTGGGTTTGATTTGTGTTTCCCTGACAGTGACGCTGAGTATTTTTCCATATACTTGCTATTTATTTATTTATTTGTTTGTTTTATTCATTTTTTATAAAGAGAGAGGGAGAGTGAGAGAGAGAGAGAAAGAGAGAATCAATTTTATTTAGTTTTTCACGTGGCCTTCGTGGCTCCAACACTTCGTTTTGTACTTGATGCTGGGGTTCCAACCTGCATCCTCACACGCGCCAGGCAAGCACTGTGACCGCCGAGCCACCGCTCCAGCCCCCTTGCTAGCAATTTATATGCCTTTTTTTTTTTTGAAAATTATTTGTTCAGGTTTTAGCTTATTTTTAATTGCATAGTTTTGTATTTTATTGTTGGTTTTTGAGTTGAGTTCTTTATAAAAGTTGAATATTAACCATTTGCAAATATTTTCTTCCCTTCTGCACGTTGTCACTTCATTCCATTGACTGTGTCCTCTGCTTTGCAAAACTGTTTTAGTGTGATGTATTCCTGTTTTGCCACTCGTGATTCTGTTGTCTGTGCTTTTGAGGTCTTATCTAAAAAATTCTTATCCAGTCCAATTGCATACAGTGTTTATCTTAGATTTTGTTCTAGTGTTTTCATATTTTCAGATCTTATATCTAACTATTTGATTTTGGCTAGTTTTTATTAATGGTGACAGGTAAGAGTGAAATAGAGCATCCTCTTTTGTTTTGGAAAAACACCCAGGAGTGGGATAGCTGGGTCATAAGGTGGTTCCAGCCCTAATTTTTGAGGATTCTCCACACTGCTTTCCATAGTGGCTGAACCAGTTTGCAGTCCCACCAGCAGCGTGACAGTGTTCCTCTTTGCCCACAGCCCCTCCAGCATCTTTCCTTGTTCGTATTCTTCATTTTTGCCACTCTAACAGGAGTGAGGTAGAATCTCATTGAAGTTTTGATTTGCATTTCCCTTATAGCTAATGAGGTAGAACATTTTCTCATATATTTATGGGCTTTCTGAACTTCCTCTGGTGAGAAGTTTCTTTTTAGATCCCTAGCCCTTTTATTGGATTATTTGTGGTTTTGTTGTTTAGTTTTTTTGAGTTCTTTGTATATTCTGGATATTAGCCCTCTGTCTGAGGTGTAGCAGGTAGTTTTGAGCTTTTTCCTAGTAAATATCATGTCAACGGTGAAGTCATCACATATGGCCTGTGCTGTGTAGAGTGTTCCTTGTTTGCGTAGTTTGTAGAGAGTTTTGTTTTTATTCTATTTTTTTTTTTGAGAGAGAGGGTCAGTAAGAGAAAGAGAATCAATTTTATTTAGTTTTTTCATGTGGTTTTCATTGCTCTGACACTTTGTTATGTATGTGGTGCTGGGGTTTGAACCTGCATATTTGCACATGCCAGGCAAGCACTAAAACCACCACGCCACTTTTCCAGCCTTATAGTTTGTAGAGAGTTTAACCACAAAGTGATGTTGACCTTTGCACCTGCTTTTTCTGTATCTATTGAGATGATCATATGGTTTTGGTCTTTGATTCTCTTCGTGTGATGGACAACATTTATTCATTTGCATATATTGAACCATCCTTGGATTCCTCAATGAATCTCACATGATCATGGTGAATAAGTCTTTAATGTGATATAGATTTTAATTTGCACGATTTTATTTTATTTATTTTAGATTTTTTTTTCACTTAAGGTTTGTCACATTTTCCTATAGGTGTGTTATTGTTCCTGTCTCTGTCTTGTTTTGGTATTGGGGTGATGCTGGCCTTGTTGAATGAATCTGAGGACTTTTTTTTTTATTTTTTTTTTTTAGAGATAAGTACAGTGAGAGAGAGAGAGAATCAATTTTGTACAGAGTTTTTCACGTGGCTTTCATTGCTCTGACACTTGGTTGTGTACGTGGGTGCTGGGGTTTGAACCCGTGCACTTGTGCATTCCAGGCAAGCGCCACAACTGCCTAGCCACCACTCCAGCCCCATGAATCTGAGGACTTCTTACTCGAATTATGCCAGAAACATTTTCTCATACATTAAGTTTATTGGGAATAGACAAAGGACATATAGAGGTTTTCTTAAGAATTTTTCATGATATTTTCAATTCTCTCATTTTTATTAAGTTTACCAAATCATTTTCCTTCATAGGTGCATACATGAGAATAATTTGTTACTTTTATTTTTATCATTATATATAAAACCAAGATACTGCGTGTTATAAAATATATTCTACAAAACAATACATATAATGCTATACATTATAGATAATATAGATAATACAAATAAATAATCACTTATTATACACAATAAAAGGTAAATGTTCAAAGCTACTTGGAAAGACAAAGTATATTGTCAATTTTAAGTTACAGTGTAACAAAATTTTATAACCATACTAAACAATATTCTAGGATATAACTGATAGAATGAGTTTAAGCTTCTTTGGCATTTAAATTTTTCAATTATTAAAAAATACATTAAATTTGTCATCTTAGTAGTTCTAAAATATCACCATGTTATTTTTACTAGTTAAAGCTCAGTTTGAAACTAAACATGAATCATATGTTTCTTGAGGTTTTCACAAATTTTTAAATTTCTATCAAATTCTTATGGTTATGCTCTCTTAATTTGTAAAAGTTAACACAGCCTTTGTGCATAAAAATATTGTAACTAAAAATAGCTTGCAGAATTTTGTTAAGTGAACTTGAAAACAAGAACTCATTTGTGAAAATAAGATAATACATAAAATTATTAATAATAATTATAGATATTAATTATCAACTCATTATGTTCTAAATTAATTTATTATTTTATTGTCAATTTATTATGAAGAATTGGATGACTCCTTCATTATTGCATTGTCATAGTTCAGAAATTAATGTAATTTATTGAAAAATTTTTAACTTAAATATCCTATCTATAATTATTAAATTATTTTAAATATAAAAAATATTCTGGAAACAGTACTGTTAATGAAATAAATATCTGATTTTTTATATCAATTTTTTAATATACTCTAAGAAATACCTACCAGGTCTTTCCAGGTTGGCATGAATTAAACTGTCTAACCACGAGTCAGTACTTGAATGACAGCCTGAAATAAATCCTAACACTCCTTGAGGTTTTGAGGTGAGAATTGTGTTTCTGTATTGCATGTGCTATAAAATCAGCCCTCCCTATTCAGAGGTTACACATCCACAGAGCCAACCGAACTCAGATCAAAAATACTTTTTAAAAAATTGCATCTGAGCTGGGCGTGGTGGCACATGCCTATAATCCTACTGACTGATTGCCGAGGCAGGAGGAACACAAGTTCAAAGCCAGCCTCAGCAACTTACAAATCCCTAAGCAACTTGCTTTTTATTTTGACTCTGTCTCAGAATAAAAAAATTAAAAAGGGGTTAGGGATATAGCTTAGTGGTTAAGCACCCTGGTAACCCCCCCAAAAATACATCTTAATTGGACACATAGAGTTCTTTTACCTGTCATTATTCCCTGAGCAACACAGCATAATTATTTGCATAGAATTTACCTTGCATCAGTTATCATAAGTAATCTAGAGATGATCTATAGTATAAGGAAGGTTGTATGTAAGTTGTAGGCAAATGGTGTGTTATTTTAAAGAAGACCTGACAATTTCGGGATTTTTGTATCCTGGGGGTTCAAGAAAAATCCCCTCACAAATACCAAGAAAAACCTGAGTATTTTACTTATATTTTTGTGTGTAGTATACATTCCAATAAATGTAAATTTTTTCTACCTGGATATTATATCTCAATTTATAGCCCTGGATACTCATATACTACTGAACTAATCTTAGTGCCTCAGCACATCCTCAGAAATCACCATGTAGAATCTGAGGACATGAATAGGGGATTAATATCTTTGTTTTCTAGTTCCTTTGCTTTGAAAATGACAATAGGAGAAATTTGCTAACATTTTATGGCAGAATCTACAAAAAGGGTGACTATATATTATCCTCCCATCCTACTATGAGGAAAAGTAGGCAGTGAATGTTTGGTAAGCATGGTGTGAAAAATGCATTTTAAAATACCATAGATAAAGGCTTAATAAGCATCTTTAATGAATGAATATATCCAATTTTGTGCCATTTGTATTTTTAAGTTGTTCTATTTTGCAGGGTACAGTATTCCTTAAGTTTATTACCTCTACATAAAACAATTCTTCAATTTTATTTTTTTAATTTTAGTAGATTATTGATCAGAAATCTTCAGGTAAATTCTGAAGTGACTATTTCATGCAATGGGAAACAACATTCTCTAGTTTTATATTATTAGAAATAAATTCACTATAAATATGAGTATGAAAATGTTAGCACGAAATATGACTACCTTCTAAATTAATCAAGGAAAACCTGAAATAAAAGTAAATACTGTTCTAATGGCAAACTTCCAGCCAGACAGGCTTTAATTGAATAATGTTTCCTCTTAGAATACTCTGAAATCTCTATTTTGGGGGAAGGATCTTTTGTAAATCATTCAGAGCCTTCTCCTTCCCATGTTACACCAGATTTTTGACTCAGAAGAAAATGATTTATCATGGACATTTAATTTGTTTGCCAGGATCAAATGACATTTAACTGTTTAAAATGAACTTAGAATTAATTTAATTCATTCTTAAAAATACATTCATTGTCAATGGTAATATTTTAAAGAATGTATGACTGACTCTTTGAGAAATTCCCTCATCTCAAAAGTTCCAAGCCTGCTTAAAATAATAGTACAAGATTCGTAATGACCTGGAATATCATGCTAAACAGACATGGTGGCACACAATGGGAAGTCTAAGGGAACTTTAAACTCTTCTTCAGGATTTATTTAGAGAAAGCATGTGACAGTGTTTGGGGGTTCTGCTTATCTATTTAGCAAAAGAAAGACCTGTGGTAGAGGGAATAAGTCTTCAGATGACCATGTGACCTTTTTATGGATCAGATGATATGTCCCCACCCCAACCAAGGAGTCTATTCTTCCCAACTCTAACTATTCCGTGTGGATATAGTCATAAACGTTCTGGCAAATGCAAGTTTCTTGATCATGTTATACTTCCCATGACAGTTCAGCAGCTCTTACGTATTAGTCTCCAGTTTACATACCCTTTATTGAGTTCTGATCAGATATAGGAATCCTGATATGTTGCTCACAATTGGTTATAATACATTCCTTAAATAAAAAAGACTTCATGTTAAAGCTCCAAAGAGAAACAATTTATTTCTACTCAGAGTTATTAAGCTCTATTCAAGATGGTGAATATGCCCTATGCTTTTGAAAGTAGATACCATTCTCTACTCTCCTACCTTACCCAGAGAGCAGCTGTAGATGGAGGGGAAGTGAAATAGAAATTGTAGGTAGGACAAGGCCAACCCAAGCGAAAATGAGTTTGTTCTAGTTAAGTGGATCCCAAAGTCTAATCAGCTAAATGGACTGATTGCGTTATGACTACACATGTGTTACTGCATCATTTTAAAAATGATAGTTCATATTGGTACAGGAAAACAATATGTCCACTAACATGCGGCTTCCATGAAAACATGAAGGTCACAAGCTGGGACTGTTTGTTAAATGAAGGTAAATGTGAGCTGAGGAAATTCTGGGTGCATTGTGTCCTGGTTTAAAACTATATTTTGGAGAGACAAGAGGGAAGTACTGATCCAGCAGATAATGCACTTAATGATTGAATGTTTTTCCAAAGTGAAGGTAAAAAATAACCACAAAATTTGAATATTGCATTTAGAAAAAAAATTTAAAAGACCCATTAAACTATCCTAACAGATCATTAAAGAGTAAAACATGACTCTATTTGTTGCCAATATTTAGAATATTGAATTTCAGAAAAGAAAATGTATAAAGGCTTAAAAATTCCTTCTGCATTTTAAAGCACTATCCCTTGTGTCTCTGCATAAATTTTTATCCTGTTAATAATGATCTTTTTGGCATTAAATTCTGTGGGTACATATAGTATTATTTAATGAATATGAACAAGATTAAATGGGAATTGAGGTTAGAAACATAATTTTCTAGAAGATTCTTAATGCACACAATCAAGCAGGAATGTTTTAGAGACTTTAAGTACATGTTTTCTATTAGAAATAAATCGTGTAATCATGTTGGATATGCAATATTAAGCTAGTGTTGAGATATGCAACTGAGTGCTTGGAATACATGTCTGATTGGCCTGAGAAAGTTCAAAGAATGATTTGCTTCAGTAGTTTTTCTTTCACTTTTTGGCATATTTAAGTCAATTACTTTGGGGCAAGATGCTATTTACTTTTAGTAGGAAAATGAGCTCACCAATTTACAAGTTGTAGCAATCTACCTTATAAATTATACTAATAAGATTCAGTCCAAACCTCAGAACAAGTGCAGATAACTTAGGATCCAAAAATCCCTCATGGGGACCAATGAACAACTTATGGTACTTATTTCTAGCCCACTGTAGGCCAAAGTCGTCTTTGAAGGGACTTCTATCTTAACAGAATATACACCCTCTGGGTCTACCATCTGGTAAAGGCATTTAGAACGTTCAAGTGTAGAAGCAGTTGTTCCTAATCTCCCAACTTCGGAAAAGCTGCGGAAGGTCTGAATTACATGATGAGAATCCATCACCTTTTGACTTGGTAGCAATGATTCCTGAGCAAGTGGGGAATGTTGGCAGAAAGCTGAGAGGTACTAAAATTTTATTAACTAAATAAGCACAATAAGTTGGTGATACTTGGTTCTGAAATGTTACAAGCGAAATTACAATGCTTGTTTATAGACTTGAAGCTAGTCATTTTTTATTAGGTTCAACACTCAGGATTTGCTAAAAGGATGACTTGTAGATTAAAGTTCTGAACTTTTCATTTTAGATACAAATGTAATAGAATAAACTAAGAAAAAAATGATAATACAAACTAATGATGAAAATATTCCTTTTAGATTACTGATTGTCATTAATTGTCAATAGTCTATTGTAGATAAAACATATTCTCTTCCGTGATGGCAAGATTGAATTTTACAATTCAGCTATAGCAGCCAGCATTTTTGTGCTCAGTGTGGACCTTAAATACATCGTTCATCCTTA
The DNA here is from genome assembly GCA_004027875.1 of Aplodontia rufa. Classification (NCBI taxonomy): domain Eukaryota; kingdom Metazoa; phylum Chordata; class Mammalia; order Rodentia; family Aplodontiidae; genus Aplodontia; species Aplodontia rufa. Next base: position 10,548 of record PVKS010025017.1, on the reverse strand, counting down.
GCCTTTCTATTCCATTGTTCTTCTAAGACATTGACCATACGTTGCTTTCAAATGGTCAACATCTACAATGTTGAGATCTGCCAAATGGCGAATCAACCTTTGTAATTGAAGTTGACAAGCTGACAAGAAAAATGAGTGTATACTTGCCTATATATATAAATTTTTATGTCACATTGCCGTCTGTGCACTGGTTTGCTTTTTATCAGTAGCCGAAGGCTCGTTTCTCTGCACCAGAAACATGTTAGACTCCAAGGTCTTCCGACAGCTCCTTCGCCCTAGTGAGTCTGCTGATTAATTTTGGAAAGTCTTCTTAATTAACACCCCAAAGGAGGTCTAGATATCTAGCCTATGGTTCACGAAAAACAAGTGAATCTGAAGAATAATGACCCAAGGAGACAAGCACATTCTCTCCAAAGGATGTTTTAAGAGCGTCCAGTCTCTCTCAAGTCAAGATTGCGTCTGGCAATGCCCAGGGAAGATGTAGGCCTTTCATTGGGGCAAAAACAGGGATTTGTGTGAGTCTAATTTAATTTACTTTCTGACAGGGAGAGGAGTGATAGATGTTCCTTGACAGGTGAAACTTGGAGCCCCAACACAGTCCTGGTTGCCAGTGGCCCTGATTAGTAACTGCTCCTAATTTGACCTCCAGGCAGAATCGTTGATGAATGAGAGAAAAGAGTGAAGCAACTGGAACAGTGGAATGGAATAAGAAACTTGCTCATCATTCCTGAATCTTTGAAACTCAATCATGGGACCAAGAAATGTTAACCTCATGGCAGCTTAGGGATGGCTAAAGATATGGGTCCTTCACACATATGAGGATTACTACTGATGGACTCTAACAATAATAGATCTAAAAACAAAATTTGAGTTACATTTGCATAATCTTTTCTGAGAAACAAGCGAACAAGCTGTTAAACCCTCTGTTGTATCTCTCAGAGACGCTAAGACCCATGGTCCTCTACCATCTAGGCTAGCGACATCAAGAACAGGTGAAAAAGTCTATTATGACTTTTGACTTTTCCTAGCAAGAAAGATAGAAAATTTAGTTAATCTAGACACCTAATATAGAATATCTAAAGTAAATCAGGGGCCTTGGCTATATTTTCTGCAGGATTTGATGCTCGACCACCTGACTTGGATAGCATAGCTAGGGAGAGTTCTAAAGACAGAATCATCATGGTGCTGTTGTCCTAGCTATACTCAGTACTGAGCAGCGCCACACTTAGAAAAGCATATGCCACCCTATCTGTTCATTTCAGAGGAGAAAAAAATATCTTCTTGTTGATACCATGTATTCGTTCCATTTTTACTCTTACTAACAAAATGCCAAACTCGTTTCTTCCTCATCGTTTCTGTGTTTAAAACCTATAACCTGCAAAATTATGTTAAGCAATCTATTTTTAACACATTGCCATGATGAAATATGGGTATGTTTTACTGCATTGCCTCAGCTCAAATAAGAACGAACAGCTGTAACATTTTTGCCTGTCACCATTTCTAAGCAGAAATTTAAAAAAATAAGAGAAGCAATTGTATATAAAGTTATTTCTCAACTAGAAATATGAATGCCTACTTTCACACAATCAGTCATTCACTATTTGTTTGCTGGTAAGGCTGCAAACAAATAGTGATTTCCATGGATGGAATGTTGTGAAAGCTACTGTCTTCACAAAATAATTGTAGTAGATTGAAGATGGCTGCAGATTTTTTCTTGTCCTCATATGTCCATCACCTCTGCAACCTGACCTTGACCTTGACCTCATAAAATGGCAAGGTGTATTTCTTCACCTCTTAAATCTGGTACTGAGTGTGACCTGCTTTGGCCAATGATACCTTAGAAGCCAACCTGAGTCTTGAAAATCACTTTCACATTGATGTTTGTGAAGGGAGAGCCTGGAAAACCAATGCTTGGCTGATGAGAGAGGAGGAATCAAGCAAAAGAGACTCATGGATTGAGCTGTCGATCGTCCTGTTGAGTTTGCAATAGTCAGTGCATAATCGATGCAGAAAAGTCTATTATACTATTCAACTTACTGGTTGCAATTGAAATTGCATCTCATCCTCTAGATTAGATAAAAGGACAGACCCCATGTTAAGGGGGACTCTCAGCTCTGAGGACTCCTTCTGCTTTGCTCCCTATCCTATTTAAAAATAAAATCTGTCCCCTGTGCTTGCTTCCACATTCTGCAGTGTTCGTTGTTCAACTCTGCAAAACATGAACCTGACACGGGCATCGGCTCAGTCTCAATCACATAAACAGAAAAAAAAAAAAAAGAAGAGCAAGTAGAGATTGTCCCTTAGAAGGTTCAGATGTTGGACTTCTGGGACAAACATTTTTAAATATGCTACTTTCAAAAATATGTTCAAAGAACTAAAGAAAACCATGTCCAAAAAATTAAAAGTATGAAAACAGTGTGTCACAGTGTAAAGAATATTCAATAAAACAAACATCATTAAAATAATTGAGTTTAAATTATAAAATTGAAAAATAAAAAAACTGGGGCTGGATTGGCGGCTCAGTGGTTACAGTGCTTTCCTGGCAGGCACAAGGACGCTAGATCAAACCCCAGCACCATGAACACAACAAAGTGTCAGAGCAACAAAAGTCAAATGAAAAACTAAATAAAATTGATTCTCTCTTTCTCTCTCTCTCTCACCGTACCTCTCTCTTAAAAAAAAAAAGCTGAAATGATAAACTCATAAAAGGAGCTCAACTGTAATTTTGATCAGACAGAAGGAAAAAAAATCAGTGAACCTCAAATAGGTCCACCAAGATTTTTTTAACCTAAAAAATGGAATCAGAGATGCATTATATGTTCAAATGCAGCATTCTCTACAAGGAATCCTCAATAACATTGGCAGAAAATTTCTCCTCAGAAACCGGGAAAACATAAAAGAAAAAGACAGTCAACCAAGAATTCTATAGCAAGCAAAACTGTCATTAAAAACTAAGCATAAATCAAAACATGTTAAAGAAACCAAAACTAAGGGAATTTGTCAATAGCAAATATGCAGACATACAATACTAAAGGGAATTCTTTAGACAGAAATGAAAAGACACTAGACTTGAATGTGTATGAACAAATAAAGAGTTAAATGTGACTATGGAAAAACATAAGTGTATTTGTTATGTTGAATTTTTTCCTTCTACTGAATAAATGCACAAAGTAGTAACTATCTGTTTTAATGGACATACTGTGTATAAATATATAATTAGTATGAAGAACACTGCAACATAGGGGACAGAAATAGAACATGTCAGCACAATGTTTTCATTATACTATAACAATCATGTTGATAGTAATATCAGCTCAGTTTTTATATTTTGAATGTTACATTTAGGACTAGAGCAGTGACTCAGTGGTTGCAGCACTTGCCTGGCATGTGCGTGGACACAGGTTGGAACCCCAGAACTACATACACAATAAAGTGTCAGAGCAATGAAAGCCACACAAAAAACTAAATAAAACTGATTCTCTGTCTCTCACTGTCTCTCTTTTTTTAAAAAAAAATTAAAAAAAATAAAATAAAATCTTACATTTCAATGTTAAATATAATCCTCAGGACAAAATGAAAATGATTAATAAATATAATAAAAAAGAAGAAATTTAAAATGATACCCAAGAACATGTAATACAAAGGAAGGTAGAGAAAGAGAAACAATTGCAAAATAAAACTTATGAAATAAAATGGATTGCAAAATGGCAGACATATATGATATCTGATTAGTAATTATATTCAATATAAATGGATTAAACATCCTAGTTCAAGCACTAGAGATTTGAAGAACTGATAAAAAATAAATCATAATCAAATTATATGTCCTCTTTGAAAGACACTCTAGAGTCAAAAATATAAATAGATTAAAAGAAAAAGAACAGGAAAATACACAATAGTAATAGTAATCATAGGCTAATCTTAGTGGTATACTAATATCAAAAAAATCGTATCAAAACTGGACTTTAAAAATGATCACTAGATGCAAATAGGACATTTTAATTACATGGTTCCTGAATCAAGTAGGTATAAGAATTAGCAGAATATATCTACATAATAATAGAGCTTTAAAATGAAGGGAGGAGAAAGTAGCAGAATTAGAGACAGAAAGAGATTATCCAAAAATAATAGTTGGAGACTTCAATACTGAACTTTCATAAGTAGAATAAACAACTAGCTAGAAGACCAGCGAGTTAATAAATGGTTCTAACAACACAAAGCAACCAGATCTAGCAGACTGTCCCATAGAGAACAGTCCCAAATACCAGAAAACCTTTCTTCCCTAGGGTGCCCAGAGAAGTTTCAAGGATATGCTATACTTGAGGCTATGAGCCAGCCTTAATAATGTTCACAGGATTGAAATTCTACAAAGTGTGTCTATGACAAACATGGAATAAAATCATAAATCAACAACAGAAGAAAATTGGGAAAAGTCACAAATATGTGAAAACTAAGCAATTGACTTAGAAATAACTGATAGACAAACCAAAAAATCCACAAGGGAAATTAGAAGCTATTTGACCAAACACCATACAAAACTTAGATAATGTAGGTTAGTTTCTTAGAACTAAATTTATCACCGTAGATATATATATATATATATATCTGTGTGTATATGTTAAAAAGGAGAAAATTTATAACCTAATCTTTCATCAGAAGACATTTTTAAAAGGACAAACTAAACAAAACCAGAAAGAAGAAAATAGTAGACTTTAGTGAAAACAAATTAAATAAAGAAGAGAAAAACAATACATATAATTAATAAATCCTGAAGTTCTTTGTAAGGATCAAAAAAATTGACAAAGGTTCAGTGAATATGAATACGATCAAAAGGAAAACTAAGAAACGCCAGGTATTAATGACTTTGCAGGAATTTAGATTATCATCAGAGAATACTATGACCAATTGTATATCCAAAAATTAGATAGCTTTGATGAATTAATTCTTAGACACAAATTCCTATATCTGACTCTAGAAGAATCATAATACTGAATAGAACTCTATCAAGTAAAGATTTGAATTAGTAATCAAAACATTCTCCTATTTAATATTTTACTTCATATTCTAGGCAGAACAATTAGGAAATAAAAATAAATAAAAGCCATCCGTAATTAAAAGAAGGCAAACTAATTCTATTGTCAGATAATGTGATCTGAAATATACAAAATATTAAGGATTACACATACATACATACATACAAAGTAAACTAATATTTCAATCTAATAAAGGTTATGCAAAATGCTAAGAAAATAAAACATTTATGGTAGCATCAAAACAATAATACAAAAATTGAATTTAACAAAAACATTCAAGATTCAGTATTTTCAAAGCATTGTTGAAAGAAATGAAAGAAAACCTAAATAAATGGAAAGACAAGTATCCCATATCTATGGATTGGAATACTTAACATTCATAACATGTAACATTCCCCAAGTTGATTCGTAGACTTTAGTAAATTCCCTATCAAAATTTTAGCTGGTCAGGGCTGGATTGGTGGCTGAGAGGTAGGGTGCTTGCCTGGCATGCATGAGAACGTAGGTTCAAACCCCAGCACCACTTACACAATGAAGTGTTGGAGCAACAAAAGCCACATGAAAAACTAAATAAAAGTGATTCTCTTTCTCTCTCTAAAATAATAATAATAACAAAAATTTAGCTGATCTTCTTTAAAAACAGATTTGCTGTCCCTAAAATATGTAAGGGACTCTGAATAGCCAAAACAATTGTGAAAAATTAATATATTTCCTAATTTCAAAACTACTACAAAGTTACAATAATCAATGCTGTGTGATTCTGGAATAAGAATATGCATATAAATTAATGGTCTACATTTGAAAGTTCACAAGAAAGCTCTGGATTCACTGCCGGCTTATGTTTTAAAAATGTCCTAAGGCAATTCAACAATAACAAATAGGCTTCTTGTAAAATAGCCTGGTCATATCAGGATGATCACAAGCAAAGGAATGAAAGTGAACCTGACCTCACACAATGCACAAAAATTAAAATGGGGGTGGGGGTGAGGATTTAGCTCAGTGGCAGAGCGCTTGTCTAGCACGCTCAAGGCTCCGAGTTTGGTCCTCAGACCTGAAAAACAAAATTAAAATGGGAAAAGACCTACAAGTAAATGCTAAATATAAGAAACCTTACAAGAAATCATGAGACGTGGGTGTCACTCTTTGTAACCATGGATTAGGACTTGTTTTTGCAGGTATGATACGGAAATCAAATGCAACCAGAGAAAATAGATAAATTGGACTTCATCAAACGTGTGATTCAAAAGACAGTATCAAGAAAGTCAACCAAATAACACATAGAATGGGAAAGAGAATTGACAATTACATATCGGAAAAAGAACTAGTGTTAAAAATGAAAGAATCTTGCAGCTTAAAAATAAATGCAATAACATAAGTTTAAAATGGTCAAAGTGGTTGATATTTCCTTAAGGAAATATCCAAATAACCAATAAGTAGATGTAAAAATTCCTAAAATCATCAGTCATTAGAGAAATAATAATAATAAATTATGGTGATACGTGACTTCACACACAATGAAATGTGCATTTAATCAGAAGATTACCACCAAAAAGATAGAAAAATGGCCAGTAAAAATTGTTGGTGAGAAGGTGAAGGAACCAGAACCTTCTTATATTGCTAGTGGAAATGCAAAATGATACAGTAGTTTGCAAAACAGTTATTAGTTGCACAAAAATATAATTACAGTGATCTCATGACTCAGCCATTTTATTAGTATATATATATATATATAAATATATATATATGTGTGTGTGTGTGTGTGTGTGTATCCAAAGAAATTATAATCATATTTCCATATAAATAATTGCACATAGATGTTCATAACAGCATTATTCACAATAATAAAAAAGTAGAAACAACCCATATGTCCAATTAAAGAATGAACAAAATTGGTATGTCCACATTATGACAAGTTATTCTGGAACCAAATAAGAATGATTACTGCTGAATGGAAGAGTCTGGAGAAGAGGGTTCGGTCACAGAAAGGAAGCAGACCTCAACAGATCAAGGAAATTCGTTGCAAATTACAGGGATGTGATTTCCAGGTGGAAAATGGCAGCTTGGCTTTCACATTGGTGGTCTTTTATGGGCTGAATTGCTGGGGGAGGTCACAGAAGGCATTTTTCTGGTTAAACTAGGTTTTACCGTAGAGTGGGGATCCTCTGCTGAGCTAAGGGCCAGAGGAAGTGCATTCCAAAGAGGGCCTCAGTCTGTAGATGAGCAACAGTGAGTAAGGGGTTTGCTGCCTGGTCTGGTGGCTTCTGGTGATTTTCTATGTCCATCAACTGCTACCTGAAAAAAAAAAAAATTAAGCAGAGAGGAAGAAGTCAAAAACAGAGTCTGACACACACAACTCCATGCAAATGAAACGTTCAGAGGATGCAAAGCCATACACACAAAACGCAGATGATTCGCTGGTTTTGGAGGCAGAAGGACTACTGAGAAGAGGAAAAGGAGGGTGGTATGGAATATTTTGAGGGGTGATGAATATCTTCTGGAATTAAATAGCAGTGATGGTTGTATATCTTTGTAGATAAACTCAAATCACAGAACCGTGCCATTAAAAATGAATTTTATGATCTACAAAGTATATTTTAAAAAGAAAATAATAGAAATGAAAAAAGTAATATCAGGAATGAGAAAAGCCTCCCACAAACTCATCCGTAGACATAAAGCAGCCAAAAAATGAAAAAGGAATTAGTGCACTTGAAAATAATCAATAAAAAACTCCCCAAACTGAAATACTACGAGGAAAAGAAATGAGTGAAAATTTTTAAAGAAATAAAAAGAATAGAGCATCCATTCAATCCATTAACTGTTCAACAAAATAAAAGCATAAAATAAGTCTTTTGGGATATCAAAAGGAGAAGAAAAGAGAAATGTAGAAGAAATAGTTGAAATAGTAGTTACTGAAAACTTTCCAAAATTCATGAAAGACCCCAAACTTCATTCTAGGAAGTGTAAGGACATCAATCAAGATTAAAAAAATAATAAGAAAAGAAAGAAAGAAAGAGACCAAACACAAATACAGGTAGACAAAACATCCTTGTAGTATAGTATGTCAATATGCATAATCTTTTTTTTCTTAAGTGAGAAGGACAGTGAGAGAAAGAGACAGAAAGAGAGAATCCATTTTTATTGAGTTTTTCACATGGCTTTTGTTGCTCTGACACTTAGTTGTGTATTTGGGTGCTGGGATTTGAACCCGTGTACTCATGCATGCCGGGCAAGCGCCCTAAAGGCCAAGCCACTTTTCCAGCCCCAAATGTGCATAATCTTGTAACTTGCCCAAATATTGGAACTGAATGGAAATTTGAAAGAGTAAAAAAATTATCTTTTAAAATAACACCCAGAACTGAACTACTTAGGAAAAAAATGTAATCTAACAAAATATGCATAGGATTTTTCTGCAGAAAATATGACATACTCATGAAATATATGTAAAAAAGAAGAACTTAATAAATATATAAATAGGACAGGTATTTCATGCTCAGATTGGAAAACTCAATGCTCATTCATCTGGCACTCACAATATTGATATGTGGTATTTTCATTCTCATTCAGTTATCTTGACTCTCTCTTTGATGCAATCACTTTTCGTAGCAGTGTGTTGCTTGGTTTCTAAGTGTTGGGAGATTTGCTGTTACTGATATCCTCTTTTCTGTTACTGATACACTTTTTTGTTACTGATACACTTCTCTGCTACTGATACCTTTCAGACAGTTAACATAGTCTTTATGAATTCAATTCTTTTAAAATTTTGTGGTATGTTCTTGGTTCACAAAATGGCCCATCTCCATATATGTTCCATGAGACATGTCAAAATGTGTATTCTGCCCTGGTTAAGGATGTGTCCCAGGTGTTGAGTGTAACCTGTGTCGATGACATTCAGTTTTTCCACAGCATTGCTGTTTTTCTGTCTAATTGTTCTATAAGTTTTGAAAGAGTGACCTTGAAGTTCCCGATATAACTCAATTTGTCTATGTCTCCTTTCCTCCATAAAAATTTCCTTCTAGAATCCTGAAGCTCTATTTTTCAGATTTACTGCTTATTCTTAGTGGATTGATTCTTTTCATTAAGTAATGTCTCTCTCTATCGCTTACATTTTATTTGCTCTGACATTTTCTTTCTCTGTTATTGGTAGAGCCTCTATTTTAAAATTAACACTTCCATCTTTTAATTTTTAACATATATCAATACGTATGAAGTGAGAGTCCTGATAACATGCAGTTATCCAGATTTTTCAATTCTCTCTGTCAAATTACTAAAGTTGATGAAATTATATAATTTATCTTTAATGCAGTTATTGAAATATTAGGCCTTAAATCACAATTTTATTTTGTTTTTTTTTTCTGTTTGTATTATCAGGTTTTTGTTTATTTATGTTTACTTTTTCTTGCCCCACTATCAATTACTTAAACATTTTTTGGACTTTTATTTTGCTTTCTTTGTAGTGTTTTTAGTGTGTCTCTTTGTATAATTTTTTCAGACGTTACTGATATTACCTTATTTGTACAAAACATAGCAATCTACTATGTCCACATTGTATCAAGTCGAGTGATGCGTATAAACTCTACCTACGTTTGTATCAATTTATCTTCCTCTGGTCCTAATTGCATTAAATGTTTTTTTTTTTTCTAATGCATTTAAAATAACAACTGGCAGTGTTATAATGTTATGTTGAACACATAGAAAATTAAAATAAATAAGCCAATCTATTCTATTTTCCGTATTCTTAGTATTTCTGGTTTTATCTTTCTTGATAGCAGCCCAAGAGTCCTCCTTTTATTTATTTTATTTACTTAAAAAATTATACATTTTTTAAAGATAGTTGCAATGCTAACAAATTTCTAGGGTTTGCATCCTCTGATAATGCCATGGTTTCTTCTTCATTCCCAAAGGATATTTTCTTTCTTAAATCCCCATTTTCTGCTACTTGGGATGGAACCCAGGGGCTACATCCCCAGAACTTCTGTTATGTTTTATTTTGAGACAGGGTCATGCAAAGTTGCCCAGGCTGGCCTTGAACTTGAGATTCTCCTGCCCCAGCTCCTGGAGGAGCTGGGTTATAGGAATGTGCCACCAAGCCTGGCTCTAAAGGGTATTTTCAGTGGATCAGAATTCTGAGTTCACCATTCTTTTCTTTAAGCACTTGAAAAAAAAGTCAACTGATTCTTCTGGACTCTGTGTTTGCTAATGAGAAATGAATTCTTTATTCAAATTGGTTTTCTCCTCTAAATGGTGTTTTTCTGGTTGTTTCTGAGATTGTTTTTTCTGTTCTTTGTCTTTAGCTTCTTTCAGAATTTTTATGAAATCTTACTATATTTTATAATGATATCTTACTGTTCTTACTATAAATTTCATTTGACTTATCGAACTTGGGTTTTGTTCAGCTTCTTCACCTGCAAGTTCGTTTTTTCCCCAAATGTGGGAAATTTCAGTAATTCTTTTTTTTCCTTTTTTAAGAGAGAAGAACAGTGTGAGAGAGACAGAGAGACAAAGAGACAGAGAGAAT
>PVKS010025016.1:0-30406 GCA_004027875.1 Aplodontia rufa | reverse complement strand
GCATATTTAAACATGGGTATGCATATACCTAGGGAGGCTCCAAAATTCTGATGGGTACATGGGCATGAATAAATTTAAGGAAGTGAATTTTAAATTTCCCAGTCTTCACAAGCACATTTGCATAAAATCTATCTCCCTGAGAATGCCCTGCCTCTGATGACAATCTTGCTGTCTGTTTTTTAATTCGCTTGCATTAGTCAGCTTTCCGTTCCCTGTAATAAAAACCCTTGAGATAATTAGCTTATAAAGAGAAAAGGTTTATTTGGTTCACATTTTAGACATTTAATCCCATGGGGATGCCAACTGGTAATGATAGGCAAACATGTGATAGAGAAAATTGCTCCTTCTCAAGGTCAGGAAGCAAAAGAGAGAGAGGAAGGGTCCAGGGGCCCACAATCCCCTTGAGGGGCACACCCCAGTGACCTTATGACCTCCCGCAAGGTCCCACCTCCTGATGATTTTGCCACCACTCAACAGCACCACCCTGAGGACTATGCCTTTAACACAGCTTGGGGTGCATTGAATAATCCAAACTATAGTGATCACCTACGCCCATTTTAAAGAAAAGCATCTTTCCCTACCAATCCAGATCTTTCTGTTCAGCATATTTGCATGACACAAAATACTTGAGGCATGAAAAAAGGAACCATTTGAAATCTTAGTGTTGTATTGAAGAAGTGAGTGAGCACAATACCCGGCCAATGGGTTCTTTTCAACATAAGGAAATTTCCAGTATTTTGCTTTCAATAAAATTGGAAGTCCTAATCTGCTCATCATTGAAAATGATTTGTGATGTGGAAAGAGTAAAATAAAATAATTTTTGATTACAGACACTTATGCAATCTGGGCATATAAATTAAAAACAAGATTATTGACATTTTATAATAAAAGTCCATTTATTCCTAGTCAGTCCCACCTACTCAATTATACAAGCAAACTCTCTCAGCATTTACATCTGTAAAATAAAAAGTGAAATTAAAATCCATGCTAAATCATGTCCCATTCCAGAAAGAGATATTTGCCCCCACAAATATTTACAAACTAAATGAAGAGGAAAAACCAGACCACCTAAGAAATATATATTTTCAACAAATTTTAATAATTGCTTATTTAAAGATTATTTATTACATTTATAATATATTTTTGTCATTTTGCAAAAGTGTGCATTAATGATATTTATAATGATCTCCCAATCAAAAGGATATTTCTAATTCTTAAACCTTAAAGGTCATGGATAATAAAAAAATAATTTAAATTTGTATGCATTTTTGTTGCAAAGAAATTTAAGGTGATCAATAAAATGCTTTCAAAATTACTGTACTAGACTACCGTTCTGTGAGGACAGTATAATAGAAATATATGTTTAAAGAGAACAAAAGAAACAAAATTTCCAACTGTTAAAGAATTTAGTCATTAATTTTTAATGGATGATAAAGGGTATCAAGGAAATATTATTTACATTATTTAAAAGTTGATACAATAGCTATACTTTTAAATATCAATACATAGAATATGCCATAAATTACATTATCAGCAAGTATTTAAACTTTTACAAAAAAATAATTAGATGTTAACTTTATACAAGTAGTCAGTTTTTAAAAATTCTTTTAGGGAATCTCTAAGTAAAATAAAATCCACGAACTTATAATCTATATATTATGGGGAACTGAACCTTAAAATAAACCAATGTTGAAGGATACCTGGGAGAAACGCCAGTTTTTAGAACTTTATGGTTAAGTTGGAAGGAACTAGAAAAAAGTTCAGATTTGCAGCTCTTCAATATGTTAACTTGGAGAAAGAGGAGTAATGAAATGAACTTAAATCTTTGGGCAGGTGTCTTTTTTTTTTAATCCATCTCAAATTGAAGCCAATAGTCTGAATGATTTAAAAATAGGTCACCTAGCCTGGACACATCTCTCCCACGATGCAGGCAGATACACAGAAAAAAAATTGCCATCCATATATCTTGAAGCCAACATGTATTCCTGGAGACAGGGAGACGTTCTCAGAGCATTTGCAAGTCCAAAGAAATGTTCCAACTTCTAGAAAAAGGAAGCTGGCACAGCTAGTTTGCCCATAAAGTAGGAAAAGCTCTGTTTTGTTTTATAAAACCGCATCCCAGTCTATGAAATCATCTTGTAAAGGCATGCTATTTTGTCTCTGTGTAAATAGCCTTTCCCATCAAGCAGGATCTAATGAAATCCTAAGTTGTGTAATACACCAGGTAGCTTTTGTTTTATTACATCCGGGGGAGAGGTACAGAGGGGGAGGTAATTCTAGTAATAAAAAAGGAAAGGCTCCAAGATGAAACTTCTGTGATATTAAAAAGCTGATGTGCTCGTTACCTAGCAGATAAAAGTTAATTTAAAATGAACCTGAGTCCAAGCCATGAAGGCAGATTGCATGTGCATCAGTAGGATGACATTTCAGCTGGGAGTAGAACGCCCTAACAGTCCCAAACCCACCTCCACGGGCTGTGCCTGGGAACTAAGAGTGCTTTATCACACCATTCAGTTGCGCTGATTTAATACAACAACTTGAGTTTATATTATTTTTTTGCATTTGGAGATGAGGAAAACGAGGCTTGGAGAAATTATCAGTGCTCCTATGTCACAACATTAATAGGCAGATGGCAGTGTTTGGATCCAAATCCAGGGCCCAGAAAAACCTGTATGCAAGAGGGCTCCACAGCTTACTTCAAAAGTTAGAGGGGTGGAGGGAGGTGAGATGAATGGGTTATACCCTGGGACAGCGCCTATATTTTCTTATTCTGAAAATATATAACCTGAACCATACATCCTCTACACTCTTCTGTTGGTTTGACCGACATGGAAGATTTTTGATTTACCATCTAAATCTATTTAGAGTTACGGAAAGACCTCCATGAGTCTATAATGCTAGAAAAATATGAAGATCCTGTTTGAACTTCACTTCATCTTTCTTGCACCTAGAAGATGCTTTAAAAATAGCTAAAATCAAAGTATATTAGAAATCAGAGATGGCGAGGATGGATTCCTATGTTTATAAGCAGTTGTGAGCAACATCAGACAAACGGAGACTAATGTTAAAAATGACTATTGCTAAAAAAATTTTTTTAAATTATCTAGTGAATTCAAATTCATGTGGTAAGATTGCCCACCTTGCAGTAAAAATGAAAATTGGAATGTCTTTAGAAGTAACATAATTGTTGATAATGCTAAAAGGCACAGTAATAAGAAATCGGGCCACAGGAATCAGCCAGCTACCGTATGTCACTACAGGTAAGTGCCTTCTCATACAGATGAAAGAATACCAGCTCTCAGAAACCAGAAATGGACACATGAATGGTGCGTGATTGCAGAATTGAAATGCCACATCTGGTTATATCATTTTGTCACGCTCCTTAGAGTATGGTTTTAAAGCCAATCTCTTGCCTAGATTTCTGCGACAGGCTATTTTGAGCCATCTTCAGATCTCCTGTCAAACAGGGAGGTTGTAGAGGATTTTTTTCATATTAATGTGAAATAGTTTGAAAGGAGTAACATATCTTACAAGGGTGATAGAATGTTCTAAGTTTGAGCAAACAGTAAACACCAATCCACATTTCAATGAATCCTTGCCGTAATTAGTCTTGTTTAAAGTAGCCATTCTAAGAATCAGGGAGGGGGTCAATATGCACCTTAAGATTTTGTGGGAATGAAAGGGCTGTGTTATTCTAACACTCTTGTTCCCATAAAGGAGCGCAGGTTGACTACAGGGAGTTTATGGGTACCACGGCTCCTGTCTGTTTCATGCCTATTGCATTCCGAAGATTTTCAGATTTCCGCATTTAGCCCCAGACAATCCTGAGAGCAATGAGAATTGGTCCCATTCTACAGATTCAAATTAATCCCTTTTTATTGAGCACCGGGCATTGGGAGGTGAGAAACCCGACTGCTGTCAGAAGGTAATGCTGAAACTCCTTAGCCCGATCTTAAGTGTAGTGGTTCAACTATGGGGTCCTGGATTGTGTTCTTCTCTCAGGACCTATTAACAGTTGGAAGAGTGCTATTTCATCTATTCCATGAATGATAATGCGCACATCACCTGGGTACTGTAAGGGCAGAGAGTTTGTGCTTCCTAAGTGCTTTGTCTAGTGAAAGGCTCACAGTAATAAATCAATGTTATCTGATGGTAATGTTATTATTGTCATTGATTTTAAGTATTCTCCTGGTCGTTATTAGGTAGTTTCCTGGTCCTACACAGGGAAATGGCAGGCACCTTCCCTTAATGGATCATAGCCCTCCCTGTTGAATTTTCCTTTGGCCCTCTACACCCCAGGCATCCCTCCTGCCCCAGGTCCCTAAGGTTTGAGCAAGCACCACCCAGGACTGTTTCTGAGGTAGCAATGGCTGGGGCAAGCATCCAAGCAACCTTTCTGTCCCTGAATCCCACTTTGTCACATGACTGGAAGGCAGATTTTTTAACCTCTCCAGTACAAAACCAGGATCCTGGTTTTCAAGAGCAAGCTGAGGCCATCACTGAGGTACAAAAGTGTGAGCAGGTACGGATCTGGATGCTCCAAGAAGCAAATGCTATTTCCCATCAGCAGTACTTTTTTTGAGCATAATCAGAGATGAAAATTGAATATTGCAGTCTCTGAGCCATTTGGAAATTGTTAGGAAGTCTCTCTCCTCTTCCCTCCCTCCGCCCCCTCCTCCCTCCTTTCCTCTCCTCCCACCTTCCTGACTTCTGCTATCTCTTATGTCAGTTGCATGACATGTCTAAGTGTACTTCAATATAATAGGCAATAAATATCTTCCATGGGCCAAGCAATATGCATATACCAGTGAATTAAGAGTATGCAGTGTGATGAGGGAAATCATCAAGTCATTACAAATCCCTGGAAAAATCATCTATGAGAGGGATATATATGGGCTTCGGCAAGTTGGAGCATGAAGTGTATGTTGTGGTTTTTTTCCTGTGACTTAACAAGAATAATGTAGAGCAGGAAAGTTTTACTTGGTGCTCACAGTTTCAGAGATTCAGTCCATGATCAGCCAACTCCATAACTCTGGGCCCAAGATGAGACAAAACATCATGGTGGAAGGGTGTGGAGGAGGAAATCAGCTCGGGACATGGCATCCAGGAAGCAGAGAGAGCTCTGCTCACTAGGGACAAAATATAAACCCCAAAGGCACACCCACAGTGACCCACTTCCTCCAGCCACATCCTGCCTGCCCACAGTTGCCACCCAGGTAATCCGCATCAGTGGATCAATCCCCTGATTAGGTTAGACCTCTTATAATCTAATCTGTTCTTACCTGACCCTTCTTGAATTGTCTCACACGTGAGCTTTTAAGGGACATCTGATATCTAAATCAGAATGAGGGCACTGCTTCCTTACTTCCGGTGGCATGGACTTATTTTAAGATAATCCCAAGCATCTGTTGGGATGGTGAACAGGGTGAATGAAGGACATTGCTTTTTGAAATTCTGGCCCAGGTGCAATGTGTTTGGTGCTACAAATGATGTCACTTGAAGCCCTGACAGCTGTACCTTGTTATACATAGGCCTGCTTGTTCATAATCCAACACTCCGGATTGTGGTGTGTGTGCGCGCACGCGCGTGTGTGTGTGTGTGTGTGTGTTTTCCATCTGTTCACTCTTTGAAAATAAGTGTTGATATTACAAAAAGTTATGAGCTCAACCTTCAATGAACTCTTCATCAAACCACAATAAATATATTTTCCCAGAAATACCACCACAGATAAATGCAAATGATCAAATTGGCTTACAATTTTCCTAGCACACCATCTACGTATTCCATCAAATTTTCATTTATAGCTCCTTCTCAGCATTTTTATGATTAGTGAATTCTTTTATTTTTTTTTGTACCCACCCAGTAGTACTTAACCACTGAACCACATTCCCAGCCTTTTTATTTTTTATTTTGAGACAGATTCTCACTAAGTTACTCAGGACCTCGCTATGTTGCTGAGGCTGGCTTTGAACTTGCAATCCTCCTGCCTCAGCCTCCCAAGCCGCTGGGCTTACAGGCATGCGCCGCTGTGTCTGATTAGTGAATTCTTCATTACAGTTTAAATGAAGGTGAAATCCTGTTGTGTTTGGTGCCAAGTTCCTCTAAACACAAAGATGAGTGGAGTCCAACAGCTTTCGTGAAGGCAAGGACCTGTTGGAAGGATTAATGTGGTTCTTCCAGAACCCGGAGAGCCTCTCCGCCTCAGTTGCAGCCTGTGCCATGTGGAAAATGCTGGTTGAAGCCCCATCCGTTGCTCTCAGATTTGCTCTCCTTTGGGGAACTCACCATTCTGTGAGAGAATCAGAACCCAGCAGGGATGTGGCCAAACCCCAAATGTGTTTTCCTGATATCTTTTTCTATTTTCATTTAAAACAAAATGAAATGTGAAATGTGTCTACTCCCTGGCCCAGTGCACCAGAGGAAATCGTTCCCTCTCTCAATTAGACTAGTGGTGCTCAACTGGTGGGGAGGAGAGAGGTGGCGATTTTGTTTCTGACACTCCCATCCCATCTTAGTCCAAGATCGCTGCTGTAACAAAACACCCACGATAGGCAACTTAGAAAGCAGACCTTCTGGAGACTGGGGAAGCCAAGACCAAAGTGCTGGTGCTTTGTTGTCTGAGGAGGGCGGCTGTTCTGCTTGGAGATGGTGCCTAATTGTCACATCTCCCCTGGGGGGGAGAAACACTGTGTGCTCACGGTTTAGTCGCTGGATGGATAAGCAAGCCCAACGCTGCATGGAACCTGTTTTATAAGGGCTTTAATCCTCACTGATAAAAGAGGAATCTCCATGCGACAATCACCTCTTAATGACCCCACCTCTTCTGTCACTTTGGCAAACATGCATTTTGGACGGAGTAAATTCCAACCACAGCACACAACTGTCCCCAAATGCATGTGTTGTCACAGTGGTAGGACGAAGAGGAAGGAGGGGCCTTTAAGAGGCCCCAAGGACTCCTCCCTTATCAAGGGGATTCAGGCTCTTATAAAAAAGGCTTTGCAGTGTTGTATTGGGTTGTCCTTCAGTCTGTCCCCATATGAAGGCAGAGCTATGCTTCCCTCCAGAAGACGCAGGAACATCTTGAAAGCCTGAGACAGCAAAACATGTTGACATTTTGATCAGGACTTTCCAGACTGTAGAGCTGTGAGAAGATAGTGTCGGTATTTATAAATTACCTAGTCTCTTGTGTTTTATTATAGCCACAAAGATAAACTAAGACACAAACCTATGCCCTGGGACACTTGGCAATGTCTGGAGACATTTTTTTATTGGAGACAATTTTATTGTCACTACATTGGGAGACATTGCTGGCATCTCTTGGGTAGGGGTCTGAGATGCTGCTAAATATCCCACAGTGCCCAAGACAAAGCACTACAACAAAGAATTATCCACCTCAAAAGGCTAGGAGTGCTGGGGTAGAGAAAGTTTGATTTGCGGTGATTAACACCTGCTGTATGCCTGGCTGGGCACCAGGAACTTTTCAAATGTCTTCCTTTCAAATGCTTAAATAACTTAGAGTTTGGTATTTTAAAATTCTATTATTGAGATGTTAAAAACATGCAACAGCCGGGCACAGGGGTGCACACCTATAATCCCAGTGGCTTGGGAGGCTGAGGCAGGAGGATTCCAAGTTGAAAGCCAGCCTCAACAACTTAGCCAGGCCCTAAGCAACTTAGTGAGACCCAGTCTCAAAATAAAATATAAAAATGGTTGGGGATGTTGCTCAGTGGTTAAGCGCCCCTGGATTCACTCCCTGGTACCCGCTCCCCCCAAAAAGATTAATTATCATGGATGTTTAGACCCGCAGGGCCCCAGGTGTCATGCTAAGCACTCAGGACATAAAGCGGAATGAAACTCAGCTTCTGGACTCAAATGCTTCATTCCTGTTAATCTCCAGGAATAATCTGTCATGAGCAGACAGCCGGAGGCAGTGGTTAGGAATTGAAGCCCTAGACTCAGACAGGCTGGGCCCAAATCTTAGTACTCTCCTTTCCATCTGGGTGACTTCCAGCAGGGCATAGGACCACTCTGCAATTCCAATCCTTCATCTGTGAAATGGAGATAACTCACAAAATCGCCTGTCAGATTAAACGAGTTATTCCATACAAAGCCCTTATAACAATGCCAGGCGCTCAGCAGGTGCTCATTAAAGGAAGTGTTATTTTTATCAGCGTTATCCACCACGGTGTCCATACTGTGCTTTCTAATGGCCCTGGTGTTCGTTAAATCTCAATAGATGGAGGGGCTGAAAGACAGGTAAATCCAAACTCCATTGATGTTCCATCTTGAGAAATGCCATGGAAGGCTCCGTGTATGACACCGTCAACATCAAACCCTCTTTGTATCATTTCTTTGAGCTTCCAAACTCCAAACTCAGCATAAGCTGCGGTCATTTCAGGCAAATGCAATCAGTTCCAAAGTGGAACTTCACTCTGTCCCCCGTGGCTGGGTAGCCCTGCCTTGCTTCAGCTGTCTCCCTGCCACACCCTGCCTCTAGGACAGGGGACAGAGCCCAACTCCCTTAAACTATCCAGGATCCAGAGAACAGGGGCTTGAATCCTGAATCAGCTGGCACTCTGAAAACAGCAGAGGAAAGCTCAGAACAGTGCTGCAGCAGGAAAAAATTCTGCAAAATCTGATTGGGACAGTCAGCTGAGAAACTAGTCTCCGTCTTTCACCTTCCTGCAATCATGCTTTTTGTTGTTTGTTTTGATTTGCTTTTTATATAGAGAGGGACAGTGAGAGAAAGAGAGAAAAAGAATCCATTTTTATCTTAGTTCTGCATGTGGCTTTCATAGCTCTGACACTTTGTTGTTATGTGGTGCTGGGGTTCGAACCCACGCCTCGCGCGTGACAGGCAAGTTCTGCAATTGCTGAGCCACCCCTCCAGCACCAATTTTTTTTTTAAGTGGTGAGCTATTCCCCACCCCAAACCCCTAAGATGGCAAACTATCCTTGCTATTGCTAAGTTTCTTTATTTGATCGCAATCAACTCTCACGCACACAGGTTGAGCTTCATTGGGGCTCCCAGACGTTTAAACATGTCTTGCTCTACTACCCGGGGTTCGTTAAACATTCGGATAATTAGCACGAAGTCCAGAGTTTGAGTTTTCTGCCAGCCCCTTAGCCCGTCGTCCTCCCAGCAGGGCATCTAAATCTCCATTGCTGATTAGTAGAAACGTCTTCAAAGCAACAGAGCCAGGTAAGAAAGCACTTTGCAATTTGCCCTGGGAGCATGTAAGAAATAACTCAAAGAGGCTTGAGATTTATCTGTTGAGAATGCACAGAGATGGGCCAAGGTGTGATCTCATCTCTATGCTAACTTTTGAGACCTGCCCCTTTAAACCCTCGGCTCTGTTGTTCGGAAATGTCTAAGAAACATCAAATCAGTTCCTATAATGTCCCAGAAAACAAGCAGCTAAGCCTTCACTTAGATTAGCACTTTACTGGGGCCCGGTGGATCCACTCGTCATTGGAGTAGCCACATGTACGGGCAGAAAGTTAGATCACTGGCGATCTAGAAATTGCAAAAATAAATTAATTAATTAATTAATTAAAAATTAAAATTAAAAAAACTGTTACAGTGGAGAAAGGATTTAGAAAAACAGTATTTGAGGCTAGGTCAAAGCAGGGTTAAATGATATTGTTTGCATGGGGTTCATATTTGATAACCATTTTTACCTGGAATTTGGAAAATGAATTTATTGAGCACTTGCTGTGGGGAACACATGAAATACACAAGGCCTCACCACACTGAAGGAGGCCCCCAAGTCAGTAAGACAACAGCTCCATACATTGTTATCAGAGATGGAAATAACATGTAGGAATCAACAGGAAAGAGCACTTGCTTGTGGATTGGGGGCCGGAGCTGGTCAAAGAGGAGGACCAGTGGGTCTTTATCAGTGGGCCTTGATAAATAGAAAACAGCCCGGCACGGTGGCGCACACCTGTAATCCCTGCAACTCAGGAGGCTGAGGCAGGAGGATCGCAAGTTCAAAAGCAGCCTCAGTAATTTAAGGAGGCCCTAAGCAACTTAGTGAGACTCTGTCTCAAAATAAAATATAAAAAGGGCTGGGGATGTGGCTCAGTGGCTAAGCACCCCTGGGTTCAATCACTGTATTCAAAAATATATATTTTTATATATATATACACATACACCAGCTGAATGGAAGGGAGAGATTTTCAATTGAGGGAATGAATTCAGCAAGAACGTAATTGACCAGTGGACACTTTTATGACTTGAACTGACAGCTTTCTTTGTTGGAGAAATCACCTTATTCCACTGATACGGTCCTGCTAGACTACCTATCATGGTGCGTCACCTAACACAGTTGATGGGCAAGTGACTCAGGGTCCAAGTGGAATCAACCGAAGTCTCCTCTTGAATGTATCCGTGAGTGAATTTCTTCTTGAGTTGCTAGGTTAGCAGGAGTATGTAAATCTGGGTGGTAGTGGCTACATGGCCCACAATGTGGAAGGAATCTTTTGAAAGAATCCAACCAAGCAGGGATAAGCAGACCCTAGAGAGGAGAAAAAGAGAAACACGTAACCGAAAGAAAAAACGAGCTCCTGAATTCATCCATGCCTGAAGCAAGCCCCTTTAGACTTCCAAGTTATAGAGATACTGAATTTCCTCTTGTGATTGCTACTTTGTGGGCTTCTGATCCTTGTTAAACATAATTATGTTGAACTATACAATTTTTATTTCTTCTGTTAAAAAAATTCTAAGAACCCATATATCAAAAGATTATTTTAAAAGACCAAGTTAAAATTTTTCTGGCGTGAAAAAATGTTTTTCTTGTATGGGGGCTGGAGCAGTGGCTTGGCAGTTACGACGCTTTTCTGGTATGCACAAGTACACAGGTTCAAACCCTAGCACCACATACACAACTAAATGTCAGAGCAACAAAAGCCATGTGAAAAACTCAATAAAAATTGATTTTTTTTTCTCTCTCTCTCTCTTTTTCCTTCTCTCAAAAAAATTTTTTTTCTAGTGTGCTCACTAGGTGCTAAATACATAGTATATATTTATTTATTCATAGAACCAAGAAAAAATAAGGTGGAATAACTCTGCTAGTGCTTTTTAATTAGTTATTACTTAATTCCCATTCTTTCCCTTAGGAGTGCCTGCATAATGTTGTGTTGTATTTGGATAAATTAAATTATTTGAACATTTCTTAAATTGGGCTTTTAATTTTACAAAGCTTTGAAATTTTCTATCTCATAAATCATTAGTCTTGCATTTAAATCTTTATACATTTTTGAATCGCGTATTTAGGAAGAGAATTTCAGAAGCTGATTATCTTCCTGACTTTGGAGACAGAAGTACCTATTTCCAAGTTCATATAAAAGCTCACTCACAGTAAATCACCTCTGATCTGAGTGAAAGTTATGAATTTCAACCATTTCCTCTACCCCAGACCATGAGATTGCATACTATTGCAGAAAGGGTCTCTGCTTTCATTACCAGAGAGAAATCTGCAAGACTGACGTCAATCTGCTTAAATCATATGCGTGGATTCAATGCTGGGCTCTGTGTGCCCTCGGATTTGGCGTATTTGTCTCATTTCAGCTCAATAAGTGAAGTTCAAGACCATGAACAGCTCTTCTGACCAAAAATGGCAGCAGAACTAAAGCACACAAAAAAATTCTTTGTGACCTTTTTAAATAATGAAATATTTCATAAAACTCGTCCTGGGGAGTCTCCAGTGCCCACTGCTCTGGATGCTGCAGCCCAGCAGATGGGCAGGGAGCCGTGAGATCAGTGGAAGCATTCCCAGCCCTGGCTGCTGCAGCCACAACCGGAAACCTTTGCGTAATCAGGGGCTCTTTCAAACCCCTAATTAAGCCATCTCCCACAGCCTATTTTGGCTTTTCCTTTTTTTCTTCTTCTTTTCCCAACCCATAAATTGTTGATTCAGAATTGAAAAGGCAAGACCAGACTATGTGGGATCTGTGTCCCTGATTAGAAAAGGCAGCTGATGGGGAGCCGGTCTTGGGCTTCATGAAACCCTCTTGCCTTGGGAATCGGTAGCATTCAGGGTAACAGGGCACAGTGGGGTGGGGAGAGGCTATGGAAAGGAGAGAATTCATTGTGTTGGGACATATTTTTGGAGACTCTTATGAAATAGACTACCTCCTGATTTCCATTTGATCAATCCATTGCTCCAAATAGAGCTATATTTATGCAACTCGTCACCTCTCAGGAAGAAATAACAACTCCCTGCCCACAGCAATACCCAAAGCCCCCGCTAGACCATGAGTCTTTATCCCCCACTTAGAGCCATCTCCTGCCATTCCCAAGATTCCATGTCTTACTAAACTGAACCACTTACCGTCCCCTAAGCCACGCTGTATCAACTCCTATTTCTGCATAGTATTGACCCTCTACCTGCTACCTTGGAAGGTCCTCCTCACCTGCCCTTATTGCAGCCTACCAGAATTTGATTGATTCTCAAAGACCCATCTCCAAATGCTTATTGTTGAAGGCTTGTGAACTGTCCTTCCTCTCAACTGTGTAAAAATCTTTCTTTACACAAAAACCAGTGATTTAGCACCAGTCCTTTAGTTAGCAGCGGTGTCTGATCCCCTTTGTAGACATCGAATATCTGAAGGATAAGGACTCTATCACAGCTGGAGCTCCACAAAGGGACTTTGCAAATGGAAATAATGACCTCCCGAACTGTGCATCAAGGATCATCCATTGCACGCACATTTGTTGAGTTCCTACTGTGTGCCAGCAACTGTGGTTAGCATCGGTGGCACACACCATATGCATATTCCAAGAGCGTCCAGCCCTGCCTGCTGCAGCCACATCTGTGAAAAGGACTTCCAAACTATAGAATATGCCCTGTGCAGGAATTGGTTCTGTAGGCATTGAAGGTATCCACCGGGGCTGCTGCACTTTGAAAATCACAATGGGCATAAATGTTATTAAGACAGTGTCTCATGTCGGAAGAGACTGAGTTTGTTACTTCCAAATGGTTGACTAGTTCTCCTGAGTTACCACTGGCAGCACCCATTCTGCAATGCATAGGGAGCAAGCCTGTAGGAGTCCAGGGTGTTCCTGCCATGCCCTGTGTTCTGATTCAATCATTGCATAAACGGGAAATGGCATCAATCATAGTATGTTCAGCAGCCCTGCAGTCTTTATCCCTCTTTGAAAATATTAAATTTGGCCTTAATTCCTATCTGACTATTTATAATTGTGCATCAAATTTGAATTTACAATTCAAATTTACAGACCTATTTTTTTGTACCAGTGATTGAATCCAAGGGTGCTTAACCACTGAGCCACATCCCCACCCCTTTTTATTTTTTATTTTGAGACAGGGTCTCACTAAGTTGCTTAGGACCTCGCTAACTTGCTGAGGCTGGCTTTGAACTTGTGATCCTCTTTCCTCAGCCTCCTGAGTCACTAGGATTACACACCCAGCTCAAATTTATAAGCTTCTGCAGCCTCCTTTCAGCCACAGGTTACTGACACCTGTCTGTTTTCTGGTTATGGGAGGTTCCTTGGTAAATGTGCAATCAGAAAACAAAAGATTAAGTCTAGAATAAGGACCATTTTTTTTTAAAGATTCAGATGTGAATTCTCCCCAGAAAAGCAGAGAACTGGTAATCTTCCATTTTTAAAATTCAAATAATTTCCAAATGCTTGTAAAAGGAAAGAAACTTCTTTTGTAGCATAGCTAATAAAAAATAAAGCTGATTCAGGGAGACTTTACACTATTGCTGTTATAAGGTGGTTTGATGAGAGACTTTGTATGAGCAGCTTCCTGTAGTGGGTGGTATTAAATACATTTATTTTTTAAAAAATGAAATTTTCCTGGAAGAAAAATTTTTTCTTAAAGGATCAGGTGACCCTAGGTCAATGTCACACTTTTAACTGAAAGTGATATGTCAGTTTCCTGTCTTGGAGAACGGGCATCTTGGAAGCAGGGCTGTTTTTGGCATCCTTGGAGGATGAGCAGGCATCCAGCAGGTGCTCACTAAAGGAATGAACTCCGCAGTTCAACGTGTCTGCGTTACTCTTAGACTGGAATCCACACCCCCAATCCACCTGACAGACAGGGATCTGACTGCTCCCTGTGCTACCATAGGTCCCGAGACAGCAGATCAAGGAGCACCTTCAGCTGGATTTCAACTCAAAATCTCCCCATGTGATTCTTTCTACTTATTGAACCAATCTGTTTTCACTTTCATTACGATTCATTCTAAATGTGCTTTTTTTGGGGGGGTGGTAAGCTCTCTTAACGACCACCTCTTCTGCTTTAAGAATATTCAAAGTCTTCTCTCTTTTTTGTTTTTTGAAAAAAGACTTTCTTTAATGGATATAAAATGCTATTGTTCTAGGAATGCACACACACATTCATGAGACACAACAAAACAAAGTGAAAAATGCATCCCATTACAAGTGAGAATCAAATATGAAAAAAATAATAGGAATGTCAAATTTATTGAGAAAGGATAAATTATGTAATAAAAATGGCCCCATTCAAACTTACTATTAATATGGAAAAGATAAAATTACAATCCCACTTTTATCTCCATATTAAACTACAAAAAAAATTTTAAATGGATGAAAAATTTAATGTAAAAATACTCATATCTTCCAAGAAAACCTGGAGATAACTGTACCAGAAAGTCTAGATACTGTTAAAGATAAGATTGAATGTTTCTTTATGTAAATATGGTAAATAATACTATAAATTATTAAGCATTATTCTTGCAAGCAATATCGATGCCTGTAGATTGAGTCAGGCAGGTACTACATTAGGTGAAGTCACCTGAGCCTGAGTCTCCCCATCCGCTTTTTCTTTCTTTCTTTCTTTCTTTTCTTATTAAAAAAGAAGGACAGTGAAAGAGAGAGAGAGAAAGAGAAAGATAAGCAATTTTTATTTTGTTGCTCTGACACTTTGCTGTGTGTGTGGTGCTGGGGTTTGAACTCTCGTATTTGCACATGCCAAGCAAGCGCCATAATCACTGAGCCACCACCACCCCAGCCCTTTCTCATCCCTCTTTTGTCCTCTCTTTAATAGTTTATCTCATGAAAACAGAAATACGTTCCTTCCCCAAAGCTCTCGAATTAGGGAGTGAGGTCAGAAATTCAGGCTATCTCCACACTCTCGTCCAAAAATAGAGAATCTTTATTGGTTTGAAAAAGTGGGAAATAGGAACCCATTTTTCCCATCTAAAATTGAATGACAGCAAACAAGGAGTGAAGGGATAGACTTAAATTAGAAAAGCTATATTAAATCAGCCAAAGTCAAAGCTGATTTCACTCCAGGAACTTTACACTTGAAAAGGTGTAATTATCAAAACTTGATATCCTGCCTTCTTTATGCATAGTC
This sequence comes from Aplodontia rufa, assembly GCA_004027875.1. Lineage (NCBI taxonomy): Eukaryota > Metazoa > Chordata > Mammalia > Rodentia > Aplodontiidae > Aplodontia > Aplodontia rufa. The sequence goes on along the minus strand of PVKS010025016.1, from coordinate 15,053 downwards.
ACTTCATGATCTTAGACTTTCAGGAGCCTCGAAGGACTCCTTGCCCGTTTTTAATAAGTGTGGAGAAACAGGCACCTCCTGAAAGAATTCAAGGAGGCAGATTTTTCCTGCATGTGATATTTTTTTTTTCTATGCTTAGCAGCCACATTAAAACAAAGGCACGGCTATTTTGCTGGTTCTGGGTGCGCTTTGAGTACTGCGAATAAAATGAATAAATTAAATTGAAATGAAGTATTTCTTAGACTTCAATAGATTCTTTGGTGCACCAGTAAAGAAAGGATGGGTTGGCAGTTAGGGCACCCATAGATCCATCAGGGGAAGCTTATTAATTGCAACTTTAAAATAGCATCAGTGGGTCTCTCTGTACTCACTAGGAATCTTTATCTTAGGAAAAGGAAGGGATTTCAGAGAATTTCAAGAATGTTCAGTTATTGAAAGTTGCCCCGTATTTCCATCAAGGAATCCCATCGCAACCTAAAACCATCCAGGTGAGGGGAGGCTTGGGCATTGGCTCTGACTGACAGGTATCTACACACAGCCATTCCACCTGACTGCCAACCTCAGAGTCCAGCTGAGCTTTATCGACATTCAAGAAGACTCAAGGAGTGATGTCAGGATAGATTTTTGCATTCCATTTCTTTCTTTGCCCCCAAATAGAAATCAGTCCTATAAATCCACCAATTCCGTGGTATTTTGATGTTGTCATTAGTTGTTTGTTTGTACCAGGAATTGAACCCAGGGATGCTTAACCACTGAGCCACATCTCCAGCAGACCCCTGTCCCCCCTTCGTTTTTTGTTTTTTTTGTTTTTGTTTTTTGGTTTTTTTTGTTTGTTTGTTTTTTGTTTTTTGTGACAGGGTCTCACTGCATTACTCAGGGCTTCGCTAAATTGCTGAGGCTGGCTTTGAACTTGTGGTCCTCCTGCCTCAGCCTCCCAAGCTGCTGGGGTTACAGGTGTACACCACCACTCACAGCATGAAATTTGATATTCAAATAGAAGTCAAATGCACCTGGGAGTCTCCAATTTGTGACTCCTGGTTTAAGATAAAAATCTTCACTCACATACAGAGCAAAATAAAATCAATTAAATTGAAATAAAGTATTTCTTAGACTTCATTAAATCCTTATCTACCAAATTTGTGATCCTCCTGCCTCAGCCTCCCAAGCTGCTGGGATTACAAGGGTGTGCCACCACACCGAGCTAAATTCCATGATATTTGGTGCCTCCCTCTAGAGAGAGAGAGAGAAAGAGAATCAGTTTTATTTAGTTTTTCATGTGGTTTTTGTTGCTCCAACACTTCATTGTGTACATGGTGCTGGGGTTCGAACCCGCATCCTCGCACATGCCAGACGAATGCTATAACCTCTGAGGCACCGCTCCAGCCCCAATTCCATAACTCTTTAAGAATGTAAAACCACCAATGAAGGAATCAAGAAAGGTACTGTGAGCAACTTTAAAATCATTATTTTCTAAGCCCTCTGTTTTGCCAGTGGAGGACCAGAGAAGTTGTCACTTGCTTAGGTTGTTTACAGAAACCTCATTGTTGCTATACATGTTCCAAATCCATCAAATAATAAAAAATAAAAAAAAATCCAACATGTGGTTCTGGCTCATTGCGTCTTCGCCAGAGAGCTCAGCTGCCCCCTTATTCTATGTCAGTCTGGCTCAGGGTAGAGGATGTGTGAAAGGAATATGTGGGCTGGGCTATGAATTTTCGTGCCATCATTTACATCAAAACAAATCTGACTCGGGGAACAGGATGTCATCCCCAAAGTTAGGACAGATTTAATGATCTTTTGCAAAAAAACTTTCACTTCCAAGATGCGTTAGGTTTCAAGCTACAAGGTGGGGCTGCTGGTTGGTAAAGCCATTAGTGAATGTCAGGGTTTCATCTTTTTCTTTTCTTCTTCTGTTTTTTTTTTTTTTTCCTTCTTCTTAAAATCTGGACTCTGCTTTTCCTGCTGTGGCTGATGGAATCTAAAATATTCATGTGGCTTTATAATGACTATACAGCATTTGCAAGCACCTGGTATTTGCTAAAGCCATGACAGTCGGTGTTTATTAACAGGAAAATAGGAGGTATGGAACCTGCACCGTGACACGGCAAGTCCCTTTGGGGCTACAGAGAGTGTTTCTGGGATCGACGCAGGGGCCAAGGATTCGGAACAAAATTCATCTGTTGAATTTTGCCTAAGGCCTCACACTTCAGTTCTGCCCTGGTTAATTAGACTTTATTCCAAGAATCCTAAAGGGTGGTGTGATGGTTATGTACTTCACTCCTTTATGAATCATTAAGGAATTGCCTAGGTGTTGAGGGTGAAGAATTAATAAAGGGCCACCCAAGTACCCAAGTATGGTCATGAGTTCCACCTCCTGTGATACCTTAGATGTCGTCTGAAGGAACTAGTAGGTCCCATTGTGTGGGGAGGAAGGGGAAAGGAAAGATAAAATCTGCAATGCCTGGAGTCATTTGGGGGTCATTACTATTGGACAGGACCTACCAGCAATAGTGACAGAGGCCAGGGATGCTGCTTAACTTTCTAGGATGCACAGGACACCCTGACACATCAATGAATTATCCAACCCAAAATGTGCCCTAGTGACTGGTGGGGGAACCCACATTAGCTGAGCAATCGGAAGCCTGCTTCTCTGGTTTGTACTTTTTGGGTTACAAATCAGCCTCCCCACACCGTATCATGAGATCGTTGAGTGCAGAGATCATTTTTAATTCTTTGTTGCAATCAAATACCTGACTCCTATACAGAACTCAAATGTGTGGCATTGAGTGAAGATGGTGTCACATCCTTCAAGAAGCCCACAACCCCAGGAGTAGAAGGAAGTTGAAAGATAGAATGTGTCTGGTCTTCTGGGCACAGTTAGATAAATGCTATTTTTGCATGAACTTATAATTTATCATTTAAACACATATTCTTTCTTTTTGTTTCCACATTTTTATTGGTGTGTTATAACTATACATCATGGTGGAATTTATTGTTACATATTTGTATATGCGCACAATATAACTATATAATTTGGCCCAATCACTCCCCAACACTTCCCAAGCCACCTCCCTTTCCCGGGTCCCTTTGCTCTACTGATCTGCCTTTGATTTTCATGAGATCCATGCCCACCTTTCTTTTCCTTTTTCCTCTCTAGTTAGTGCTTATGAGAGAAAACATAGGACCCTTGACCTTCTGAGTCAAACACGTACACTTCTGAAAGTGTAAGTGGATGCTTGAAAATATTTAAGGCAGGACAACAAGTGAACCCCTCCACCAGGCCTATTGCACACAAATCAGGTCACACGTACAGTCAGTCCTAGCTCTGAAACCCACACATTACCATGTGCCCATCATGGAGCCAGAGCTGTGGCCTCACAGGATCCATCCTTACAAACGCGAACTGGCCTGAGATAGACCGATTCATGAGAGGTTGACATTGCATATCACATATCAAAAAGTTAATCTGTACAAAAGGAAAGCTTGAGTCAAAGGTGACCGACCCCTGTTTTCTCAGTAAATCAAGTGCTGGACTCATGTAGTCTCCTAAAATTGACTTTTTTTTTCCTTGGTCTAATTGATTGATGCCTGGATATTACATACACCCTAGGTGTCTTCAAGATAAGACTAACCACACTTCTAAAGCCAGATATCTAATTACTTTCATGCCATGTGAAAGGCAGTCCAGTGAAATAGTTGGATGTCTTTCCCATCCGGAGAAGCCATTGCTTGGACAGTACCAAGGAGCACTGTGTGTAAGCACTACTGAGGACCGTGTACAAACCACGCTGGTGAGATGACCCTTCAGCTAGCTGCAACAAAGATCACACACACAAAAAAAGTTTATCTATTCAGCCATATGGAAGGATGGAATCCTGTCATTGGAGACAACAGGGATGGACCTGGAGGACATTATGCTCGATGAAATAAGGCCAGGAACAAAAAGACAAATTCAACATGGCCTCACTCACAGGTGGGATCTAGAAAGGTGATCCTATAGAAGTTAAGAGTAGAACAGTGGTCACCAGAGGCTGAGGGCAAGTGGGGAGGGTCTGGAGTATTTGGCCAACAGGTACAATAACCATCAGGAGGACTAAGTTCTGAGATTCTATGGAGCAAGAGGGTGAATATCATTAACAATAATGATTGCATATCTCAAAATATCTGGTAGAGAGGATTTTGAATATGTTCTCCATTAAGAAATGGTAAAAGTTTAAGGTGACGGATGTGCTAGCTAATTGTTCATTACACAATGAATATAGGAATCAAAGCATGGCCTTTTACCTGTTAAATATCACAATTGTTATGTGTCAACTAAAAGTAAAAATAAGAATATGCACACACCCCTAATCAGAATATTAGATAAGGCTGTTTGGATAACTGGAATGCTAATGAAGAGTAATCATTACACAAGAAAGTTAAGAAATAAATTAATGAAGAAATGAAGAAGCCCTCTTAAACCCAGAGTGCTTAACCACTGATCCACATCCCCAGCCCTTTTTATTTTTTATTTTGAGACAGGGTCTCGCTCAGTTGCTTAGGGCCTTGCTAGGCTGCTGAGGCTGGCTTTGGACTCAAGATCCTCCTGCCTCAGCCTCCTGAGCTGCTGGGATCACAGGTGTGGCCACCACATCCCCATGAAGAAACCCTCCTGAGATGAGTTCTTCTTCATTCCAGAGCCCATCATACTCCCCGCCCCAGGCTTCCAGATTTTCCTTCTTCCATGATCCCCCTGGCCCTTTTTCTCATCCTAAAGATGTAGTCTGCTTCCAGCTTATATCACATGACATCAGCCCTACTCAGCCACCAAGGGGCCATCCCTGCTTAGAACCACCTGGAAACTGTAAAGATAAGTAACTTGTCCCACGCGTGGTTTTCATGGTTCTAAGCCATAGGTACAGTTTCTCCAATGCAGTCAGTGCAGGCAGAAGGACCAGGGTGGCCTACCTGGGATAGCCCATGGCTCCACAAAAGGTGTGGGCCTCATTTTTTCCAAGGAGAGTCACTTTGACCAGCAAGCATACTTTGGGGTCAACGACAAAGATCTCTTGTGGAAACTTGTCCAAGAGTGAAGTAAATCACTCTTCGTGGCTTCTCCCTGCCCAGACTTTGAAGAAATACACTGAATCTTCAGTCCAACTTTTAATAATTTCCTTTCACACTAAATTATATTTTTGGAAAAATCCAATCATTTATAGTCCTAAATGCAGTTTTTGTGAAAATGAATGCTTATTATTTGTTTGTGATCCAAAGTGCCATGATTTTATTATAAGTAAATAGTGGTGATAATGAAGTGATTGAATTTTGGTAGAACAATTTCTTTATTTAGTAGTCCCTTCTGACACTCCTGCTACAAAGAACTCCCCAGCCCAGCCTGTGGGACATTGTCACTTCTTATACTAGATTTAAGAATCCTCCCAGAAACACAATCAACAACATCTCTAACCCTCATGCCAGCTTGGAGATCTCACTACTTCACATGTGAGTTTAACATCAAGTGGACCTCTTGCAATAAAATGTTACTGGTATTTAATATTTTCTATTCCAGTTGGCTCTCTGCAAGTACGTAAAATAAATGCCAGATGGTAATTTGTATAAGGATAACGGAATTGGTGCTAATTCTAGAAGTTTTTGGCCATTTTCCTTGCCCAAAGTTAGGAAGGGAATTCTTAGTTGGAATGACTTCCCAAGTTTCCAGAAGCAGCTGTGTGATTTTTTTTTCTTAAAATCGTGGCGTTATGGGGCTGGAGCAGTGGCTCAGCAGTTACAGTGCTTGCCTGGCACGTGCAAGGACGCGGGTTCAAACCCAGCACCATGTACACAATGAAGTGCTGGAGTAACAAAAGCCGCATGAAAAACTAACTAAAATTGATTCTCTCTTTCTCCCTCTCACTGTCTCTCTCTCTTATAAAAAAAATTGTGCCGTTATTCTGCGTAACACGTTGTCCACAGTATTCCACCCATAGCAAGCAGGCTGTCTAAACCTTCTTCCCAAACGTTGGTAAACAGGTGAGCCAGGGGAAAGATAGAACTCAGAAACCTGTGACCCTGGACAATCCTTTTCCACACCCACTCTATTCCCTAACCAACCCCAGTTTTAGCTGATCCAACTGGTTGAGCAAGTTTTTAATCTCTGATCTGCACTTTCTGGAAGCTCAATTTCACTGAAAAGACTCACCGGGGAGAACTAAGGTGTAGTGACACAGAGACTGGGCAAACCCAGGCCTGTTGGCAATTTGTAGACAGATGGCTTTGCAAATAAGATCCTCACACTCAGTTGTAAGTTAAACTGTGAAGCAGGGTGCAGCAGGTGGTAGGGTAAAGGCTTAAATGCTGTCTGCCTGGTGACATTTAGACCTTAGAGACTGAAATATTCCTAACTGAATTCAACACACAGAGAAATCATTGGGTACAAAATACCCTGAGGTCCAGAGAGAGCTAAATTTCAGAGAAACTTGACTTTAGGAATATTTATTGGGTTCACTGAGCCAAGGGCCATATTAAGAGGAAAGAAAGTGGCTGCTCAGGAGAAAAGAAATGACAAGGACAGAATTGACTTTAACCAGAGAAATCTGGGAATTGGTAGGTTTCAAATGTAAGGACAAAGGTTTGGTTTCCATGTGCCTAACACAGAGGAACTGGAGTTAGTTTCGTTAGAAGTTAAAATGAGCAGAAGGGAGTGGGGGTGTGTGCATATGAGGGTACATGCGTGTAATGGGACGTGACTGCTCGTGGGAATGGGCCTATATTTAAAGGCGGAGAAAAGGGAGAATAAGCCTAATGGTGGAGAATAGATTTATGTTTTACAGAAAGATCTGTCTCACTCTTCAAAATTAAAAAAAAAAAGTTCACAAGACAGAATGACTTCTAAAGCATTTATCTGTGTAGTTAAAAGTTTCGAGTTGGTAAAATGGCATTAACAAACTTCTGTTTTAAAAAGCTTATGTTAGGGCTGGGAGTGCATCTCAGGGGTAGAGCACTTGCCCTGGGTTCAATCCCCAGCACCAAAAAACTTCCTAAAAATATTTAAAAATTGGGGCTGGAGAGGTGGCTTGGTGGTTATGGTGCTTTCCCAGTATGCACAAGTACATAGGTTCAAACCCCAGCACCACATACACAACAAAGTCTCGGAGCAACGAAGGCCACATGAAAAACTAAATAAAATTGATTCTCTCTTTCTCTCTCTCTCACTCTTAAAAAAAAAGAGAGAGCATTCTAATCACAGTGATAGTCCCTTTCTTGAGAGCTTCCTCTCTGTTGGGCACAGAATATACATTATCTCATTTAACCCCACCTTACACTACCCCAAAGCAAGCAGTGGAGGAAGAAGCAGCTTAAGAAGCCCCTGGCATTTCAGCCTGGAGCGTGAGATCGTCTTCAGCCAAGCTGATATATGCAGATGAAGGAGTAGGTGTCGGGAGAGAGACGTTGAGTTATTTTCAGATAAGTTAAATCAGAGGAGCATAGGACACCCATGTGTGGATGGTACTAAGAAGTCCGGGTGTGGATCTGAAATTCAGATGCGGTCATGAGAGTGTGAAAAGACGGGAGGTGTGAGGAGAGAAAAGAATCCATGATTTCAAGACTCCCATACTTTTGAGATAGACAGGAAAATTGCTCTCCAAGAGAACTCTCGAGATCTCAAGGTGATAATGCCATCTGAAGATCTCCCATCTCACCGATTTTGAAATGAAGAAGTGCGAGCTGAACTATTCCTAACCAAAGAGAAGACTTAGAAACAAAGAGGTTCTTTTTTTTTTTTTCCTGGTGAATTTTAAAGTGGCAAAGAGAACACAGGACTTGGATCTCCATGGAAACAGCCAGCCAACACCCTGACCTGCCTATGTCCCCAAACTTCAGCAAGGCCAGTCTACCAAGCCTTGGCTGGCAGGGTTTGCTGCTGTTCAGAACCCTGGAATCTTAGGCTGGGTCCCTAATAATTGGAATCCACCGTATTTCCAGCCAGAAACCTGCGTGTGTCCTCTGATGTCTTGCCCTCACCGCTAATCAAATCCTCCACCAAACTACATTAGATTCATTTTCCTTTTTGTTAAGAGAAAGAGAAATTTTATTTATTTTCTAAATTGTTTTTATTTGTTCAGCATAGTCTTATGTATTGGAGGAAATCGTTGTTACATATTCACGCATACATGGATATTGACAAAGTTAAGGCTGGTCCTACTCCAGGATCTCCCCCTCCTTCCTCCATTCCCTGATCTCCTGTCTCCTCTGTAACACCCCCATGCTAAAGATAGGCACACGCATATACCTGTATAATAATTTTAAAATTTCGGAGTTTCTCTGCCTGTGAATAGTTTGGCTTCTCGTGGGAGTCGAGTGTTCCCAGGTGTATTGATAACCCCACTTTTTCCTCCCTCCCCTCCCTGTCTCCCCACCTTCAGCCATTAGAGAAAGCAATATCATTGCATTTGCAGCTAAATGAATGGATGGAAATGGAAAAAAATCCTGCTGAGTGAAATATCCCAAACACAGAGACTTAAGAGCTGAATGTTTCCTCTCATATATGGAAGCTAGAGTAAAACCTAAGATAGGATGAAAGTTTGCTAAGTTTAATTAATAAATCCACCAAAGTTGAAATTGCATATAATTTTTTTTTTAAATCTGGTTTTTGTTTTTCTGACGCTCAGCTGTTGTGTGCGGTGCTGGGGATGGAACCCAGGTTCTCATAGGTGCCAGTCAAGCGCTTTACCACTGAGCCATGCTCCAGCCCTAGATCCATCTTTTTCTTATCTTTTCCCTGATTCCAGCGCAGATCTCCACAGTCCAGATTACCGCCACCTCGTTTTCAAAATGCAAACACAATCCCTTCCTCTTCTCTCAAGGCCCCCATCTCAGAGGCTCATGCCCACTTTTCCCTGTGCCTACAGAAAGACAGATGTCCACGTGGCTGGTGGCCTTGCTTTCCTCTGATCTTTATTCAAAATCCCCATCTGAATAAAGTTTCCCAGGCCACACAATCTAGAATTTCAGTGCCCAATTTCCTAATATACCTGGTCCCTGTCCTTCTTCCATAACGCTTATCACCATGCAAACCACTGCATGCTTCACCTCTTCCACTTTTTCCCTTTATCTCTCATCCGTGAGAAAGTAGCTCCATGACAGCAGGAACTTCTGTGTGCTAGAAATTTCATTCCTAGCATTGAAAACACACTTGACACAGAATGGAAAAGGAATGATCAAAAACACATCCTGCCTGTTTCTTTGTGTGTTTTTTATTGTCCCAGATGATCTGGCTAATTTTTCCAGTCCTCAGTTGAAGCACTTAAATTATTTCAATTGTATTTGAAGTGGATTCCTCCTATCTAGCTAAAAAAAAAAAATCTTCTATTATCTGTCATTTTAAGGAAGAGCATTCTGCATTCTGGTGTTCCTCTGGTTTTCTCCAAAGCTTTGAAAGAAAAGATTTGTTCCATTTCTTAAGTATTAAAAAATGAATTATGGCATTGGAAAAGTTTTCTCCCTCATGCTTATAAATAGCTGTTTTATGACCCAATTGAGCTGAACCTCTCTCATGACTAAGGTGAAATTAATCCTCACAGTCATTTCATATTGAGAAACAAGGAAGTTGGTGACTATTAGACGGTGCTGGCTTTCTGTTTCATTACTTTTTTATGAGCAAAGTTCATCAAAACCTTTTTAGAATAAAACCTACAGTTTTGGAAAAGTTCCACATGCCTTGCAGAAAATACCCATGTACTGATTAAAAAAAAAAATACAAGTGATTTAGCAAACACAACTGTATCTCAAGAAAAAATGGGAATGATTGGATTTGCCCCCAAATGCAAGGAATTCAGTGCCCCGAGGCAACTGAAAGTATGACTCAGAAAAGTATTTTAATAACTATTCTTTGCTGGCAGCAATACAAATCCAAAGTCTGGCGCAGCCTGTGGGATGTGAATAAAAGTGTAGATTTCAGAATACGATGGAAAGAAATACCAACCAAAGCCAGGCAAAGAGGCAGGACAAGCATGTCACCGGGAGAGCCTCAGCTAGGCAGCTGGTGTGTGGCCTCGGGGCTAGCTGAGGCAAGGGCGCAATACACACATCAGCCTACTTAACCTAGTGAGAACCGGATGGATTCAGCCACCCCTCAGTCTGTCTCTGGTCCTGAAAGCCAGTGGTGTTCCTCATTGAACTCAGAGGACCTAGCACGTGGCTACATCGAGGCGGGCTTCTCCTCTGCCATCCATGATCTGCTTTGAGAATTTGTTTTTGACGGGTCTCATTAAATAGTTCAAGCCTGTGTTTAGCACACCTATAAATAATAATGCTAACCATTAATATTTATCGAGTATTTATCATAAGTCAGGCATGCAATGAATAGTTCATACATTACAACTCAAATCTAAGGATTTAGATTTGAGAGAAGGATTTCATTCTATTTGACAGATGGAGAAACTGAGGCTGAGAGTATATAGGGACCTAATGCCTAGGGTCAAGTCAGTAACAATAAATCCAGAAATGACTTCAGGGCTGTAGCCATCAGTCCCTTCATTCTATTGCCCTTTCGAAGAGTGAAAGCAGAAAAGATGGGGAAATGGTAAAGAATGACCTCAGCCGGCTGGAGAGGTGGGTCAGTGGTACAGCGCTTGCCCAGCATGCATGAGGATCCAGGTTCGATCCCCAGCACCACCTATACAACCACCTATACACTTTCATTAAAAAAAAAAAAAAGACTCCTAAGGGATGCTTTCTACCACTTTCCAGAGCAGTCAGAATGGCTGCACACTAAAGCAGAGAAACAGACTCTGCCAGCTTCTATTCCAGACTGACGCTCCTTAAACCTGCTTCAAGAGAGCACAAGGTTGAGAACTACTCTTCTGGAACCTCTGGGGGAGGGCAGAGGTGGGCAGGGGTTGTCACTAAAACAACCTGACCCCTCCAAACTGGAAACAGGACAGAGTGCATTGGAGGAAGAAAAAAAAAAAAAAAAACAGGAACATTTCTAACCTTCCTGAGCATGGGAGTATGTGTCTGTCTCAGCTCCATGGTGATTCTCTCAGGACGAGCATTGCCCTGAACAGAAGTAATTCTGGTATTCAGAGACATGTATTTTTCATCCAACATAGTCCTAAACCTAAGCCAACAACTTTATGCATCCCCAAAAGCAAGGTTACCTTCTACAGGAGATTTGAAGGCTTTGTAAGAAGCATTTTGACTCTTGGTGATTTTCTCATTGCAAAAAGATATTAGAATTCATTTCTACTCATGTGAGATTCAACTCTCCCATATTTCCAACCTATTTTAAAGGTGATTGGTATTGTAAGTGTGGTTTCATATTTTTTTAAGAGACAGAGAAAGTTAATTTTTTTTTCATCTGGTTATTGTTTTTCCTGCCGTTAGCTGTGTTTGTGGTGCTAGGGATCCAACCCAGGTCCTCGCTCATACCAAGCAAGCGCTCTACCACTGAGCCACCTCTTCAGCCTTCATTTTTACTTAAGCCAACTTTAACACATACTATAATTTGCCCTTGATATTCTCTCACACCCATCAAGACAAAGTATTTGCAGAATGTCTGCTCCCCCAGTGCTGTCTGGTAGCTTTGACACCGTTTACCATGGAGCATAACCCGAATGAGGGAGGCTCTTGAAAACACAGCTGCCCACTTAGCTCCAAAACAAGGATGCAGCTTTTCCTGTGTTCTGAAAAATACTTTCTCTCTGACTTATTTTAGTAATAGTGAAAAAGATTTTGGAATATTATGAGCACCACTGTATTGGGGGGAACTCTGCAAAGTCTAACGATAGCGTCTTCCACTAATTTCTGCAAATTGGTGTGGAATCAAGGTCCTCTTTGTGATTAAGAATATTTTATGCAACGCCGTTGCTTTTTTGAAGTAGCTAATTTCTACCTCTCTTTAACAGGACACAATATGGCATATAATGAGATCTCATTAAAAGAGGTTTTAATGTACTGTAGGTCAAATGGTGCCCCATAGCATAACTACTCATGACAAGACCTAATCATATGCAGTTTGCCTAAGTACATATTATTGGACTTTTGTCTGATAATTGTAGTCCTAATCCCCTGATATTCAGCTTCATGGGTTTCGTTAAGCACCCAATTAGGAAAAAAAGAAAAGAGGGAATAAACAGAGTATATGTATTTTTTTATTTTTATAGAAAATCTTTTTACTTTATCTGTTCATATCCATTATAGGTAACACTGGGATAGGTGCTGTTGGAATGATAAAAAATATAATTGATACATTCCCAGTAAGGAATATTAACAAATCCTTAATAGCTGGGGACCCGGGTTCTGGAATTACATTGTGTTTATGTCTTGGTTTTACTGCTTGCTAACTGGGTGGCCCTGGGCCATTTATGTAAGCTCTCTGTGTCTCTGCATTTTCACCTGTTAATTGGTGATAATAGCATCACCTACCCTAACATAGAGCATTGGTTGAGGCTAACTTATGCGAGCACTTAGCACAGCAATTACACAATAAATCCTCAGAGAGATGGGCTGGAGCGGTGGCTCAGCGGTTATGGCGCTTGTCCAGAATGCACGAGGACACAGGTTCAAACCCCAGCACCCACGTACACAACTAAGGGTCAAAGCAACGAAAGCCACGTGAAAAACTCAATAACAATTGAGTCTCTCTCTTTCTCTCTCTCTCTCTCTCTCTCTCTCTCTCTCTCACACACACACACACACTGTCCTTCTCTCTTTAAAAAAAAAATCCTAGGAGAGACAAAGTAAAAAAAAAATGAGTTATCTTAAAATTGAATGGGCCAAATGAACCCCCATATTATGTATAACTATACTACACTAAAAAAACATTTTTAAAGAAAGGTGTGCATGGACAAGTGCACTGGCATCTCTTGGAAGTTGTTGGAAATATACTCTCAGACTCTATTCCTGACCTACCAGACCAGAATCTGCTTTTCAACGAGAATCCTAGAAGCTCTGTAGTGCATAAAGTTGTAAAATCCTGGGGCTGGAGCGGTGGCTCAGTAGTTACAGTGCCTGCCTGGCATGCACAGGGACCTGAGTTCGAACCCCAGCACCACTTACACACTTGAGTGTCAGAGCAACAAAAGCCATGTTAAAAAACCAAAGTAAACTGATTCTCTTCTCTCTCTCTCTCTCTATCTCTCTCTCTCCCTCTCTCTTTCAAAAAAAGTGCCCTTTGGTGGAACACATCTTGCTTCTCAAAACTTTCAGGCCTGCCATTATCTCTTATCACACACAACAGCATGAAAAGAAGAACGCTGGAGAGAGGGGTCTATACTTCCAAAAATTCCCACTGCCAAAAAGAAAAAAGCTGTAAATGTGAAATTCTAACAGCTGTATGTTGGAAATGATAGAACCAACAAAAGTTAAGTAGCATCAGCTAAATAAAGTATGAAACATAGGTTATGATTCAGTCAATATTTATCCCTAGACAGGGTAAAAAATCACAGATATTTATTGCTTCCAGATTGAAGTGAAAGCCAAGAAAGCATATGGCCACTCTCTTTGGGCAAAACTCCCTAATCTCCCTGGGCTTACAAAAAGGATGCAAACCTGTGGAATACAATGTCACTTCAGTTGCATGTCACCCCAGTTTGTTCCCCACACAAATCAAGCAACAATACCACAACATTCTGCTGGGTTATACTATGCACACAACACACATTGCGGAGACACACTCAGATATACACACACCCACCTTCATCCACGCCTTCCCATTTTTCGTGTCTGCCTACCTTCTATCCACATGCACCTGCTCAAATCCTGCCTTCCAGAGACACAGAGTGTTTGAGAACAAACTCACAGAAACAAGGGGCAAAAATTAGGACAGGGGAACTGATGGAGAAAGTACTCTCAAATATCATATCACTCTCAAATACTTAGTTGTTGTACAAGGTATTTTTCCTAAAAGATTTCTCCTTGTTTCCTAATTCTTGCAACGATCCTCCAAGACAATTAATTATTAATTAATTCCCTACTTGTCCACTGAGGATAATAAAGTCTGTGAGGTTAAATAAGTTGCCAAAGTCGATGAAGCTGAGAAGTAGCTTAAGATTCGAACCCAAGTCTTTCTTACAGTAACCGAGCAAAGACATCTCAGGAAGCCAACAGTCGTCACATTAAGGAAAGGTTTCCAATTTGTAATTCAAATGCAATATTTTTCCCTTAGATTCTCTTCACATGATAAGTGGGGAAGCAGGGAAGGAATATTCTGAAGTCAGACTGAATTTAAACTGTGTATGGTGAAGCACAGGGTAATTTCCTCCTCGGTATTTTAGAAGTTCTTCGTTTTAACCATCTGTTGCAGGCTGACAGATGGGTTGATGTATGACAGAATAATGGATCCTCAATTCTGGAGAGGCATAAGGAATGCTTGAAAAATAGCAGCTCTTTTCATGAACCTGTCTGTTAATGCCATTTGCTCATTTGGAAAAATAGAAAAAGGTTGGTGGGAGGGAAGTGTGAAATCAAATCATAATCATTCTCCTAAACAGAAAGTTCCTCCTAATTGCCAAAGGTCAAATACAGTAGAATATACTATTCCAAACTCATGCCAAATATTTCACATCTCTTAGTCACTTAAGAGGACGTAAAGGAGGAGGGAAATACACAGAAATAAAAACAATAAAAACAAAATCTTAAAACTGCATTTGTCCGTATATCCCAGCATTGAATTCTCTTTCTCCACAGGTAGCCAGAGTCAGGAGATTTTTATAACTTGAGGTCATTTCGAAACAGGCAGATTTTTCTCAGGGTCTGAGATTTATGTCTCCTGAACCTGCTGTAGCACAATTAAACCTGCGTCCTGGAAACTCCTCTGGTGTCCTAGCCTCATCTGTCCTGAAGGAGAGCTTGTCACTGTCTTCACGAAATCTCTTCTGGCTACCAGAAAAGACAGATATGAAGTGAAAGCCAAATGATTTTTCTCTGTCTCCACCAAATACGATGTCTTTTTCCATTTTTCTTACATTCAATGCATACGTGTGAGAAATGACCTGCAGTGTCCCTTTGGCTCGGTGCTAGGGACACAGGCAGTGAAGACAGTCCTTTCGGCAACGGAGCGGACGATGAAGGTG
>PVKS010025015.1:0-30326 GCA_004027875.1 Aplodontia rufa | reverse complement strand
CTCCAACAGACCTCAGATCTTTTTTATTTTTAAGAAAAAAGGAGAGTAAGAGAGATAGAGAGAGAGAGAGAGAGAGAGAGAGAGAATCAATTTTTATTGAGTTTTTCACATGGATTTCGTTGCTCTGACACTTAGTTGTGTACGTGGGTGCTGGGGTTTGAACCCGTGTACTTGCACATGCCAGGCAAGCACCGTAGCCACCAAGCCACCATTCCAGCCCCTAGACCTCAGATCTTGACCAATTCCTCCTCCCAGGGTCCCCTACCTCCGCAGGTAACCCACCAGACCCTTGTCTCGAAACACCGACATCGTCACCATGCGCCTCCCTGTCCTGTACTGCCTTCAGCTGGTGCTCTGGAAAGCTGCTCCCAGGTCTCCAGATGTCCCCCATCCATGGTGCCCACTGCCCCACCTTCCTGGCCGTCATCAGCTATGAGATGGCTCTCTCAGGTCTCTGTGCTCATCCTGCCTCCCCTAACCCTGTCTCCATGGAGGATCCTGCCTGAGGTCTTAAAGATGTGCCACGGAGCTGTCCTGCTGCTTCTCGCAACCCAGCAGCGACAGGCCTTGGCTCGGCTTACAAAGTCTGCATCTGACTCAACTCCTGTCGGCTCCCTCTTTATCCTGCTGGGCGGGCACAGCCACGTGTGCTTTCCACACGCGACATACTTCCTCACGCACCACCAGCACGAAGGCATTCAGTTAGAACCTTGCCTTGCTTGGTGGTGTCTCTGCAGCTGTGTGCTAAGCCTGGAATACCCCAGAGCGTGCACACGGGTGCGCACACACACACACACACACTGACACACTCACATATGCTCAGACGCAGCCATGGACACACATGCTTACACACGTGCTCACACATGCTTACACTTAGACACACTCGCAATACACTGACACACATGCTTGTGCACACCCACAGACTCACACACATTGACATATTCACATGTGCTCACACACTCACATATACACGGACACATATGCTTACACACACCCATTCACACATGCTGACACACACTCACATATGCTCACACACATGCTCACACACACACACAACTAACACACATGCTCACAAACACTCACAGACCCACTCATACACGATCACACACCCACTCACACGCACTCACTCACACACACTCTCACACACATGATCACCCACCCTCAACTACTCATCTTCCACTGCTCTGCTGACACAGGGCATTGGGAGTGGGAATCGAGGGCCCTGTGGCCCTGCCAGCCAGGTGGATCCTTCCCCACCCTCATTCTGCCCGGGCTATGTACCCGGGGCTTCTCCCAGCCACAGCTGTGCAGCTCCCAGGGGTCACCTGCAGCCTCCCAACTCCAGCTGGGCTGCCAAGCATAGAGCTGAGGTCGCCTTGTCTCGCAGGCTCCGTATCTGGCTCTGCCTGAGGTCTTAGAAGGAGCCTGCAGCCTAGGGAACAGGAGGGGGACTGATCCTGGTGGACAGCCGCGGAGCCCAAATGTTCCCATGTGCAGATCTCTCAGAACTGGAAGGAACTCAAACAGACAACGGTGACACAATCATCAACGTGCAGTGCTCCAACTAAAATAGGGGACAACGACCCAGCATTAGGCAATTTTCTCACAGAACGGTTAGTGACCCGGGAAGATGACCACACGCGGACAGAGAAAAAAGCAAGAGAAAGAACTAATTAGAGGGAGGCTGGTGTTCATAAACAAACGGGCAGGTAGAATTCAGTTCAGTGAGTGTGCACTACCACACGCTGACATGCGCATTGCTGTCAATATATAAGAGCCATATTACAAACTCCAGCAATTTATTAAACATAAGTTATTTTGTATTAAATATAATATGTAACAATAATAATCAGATTAACAAAAAAATGCCATAAAATAATGCATCATGGATACTGAGTGTACAGGCATCTAAGAAAAAGAGCAAATTATTTTTAGTTTCTTTATGCTTTTCTGTGTCATTCAAATGCTTCATAATGGCCATAAAGCATTTCCATCAAGGAAGGAAGCAGTAAAAATGTAGACATCATAACTTCAGAAATCTCATGCTGAACTTTTCGAATTCCTGTCCACAGGTGTGATACGGCATGTCGTCTCCACTTCATAATCCCCTTCTCTGCTGCACTGCCAGTGCCTCCACCCATACCCACGCCTGTGTGCATAATGCCCCCCACCCCACACCTGTGCCCACGCCTCCACCTCACCCAATCTCACGTCTGTGTTTTTGCCCACTCTGTACTCACACCAACACCTGTGCCCACATCCACACGCTTACCTGTGTGTACACCCGCACCCATGTCCACACCTGTACCCACACCCACCACAGGATTCTTTCTGTAAAAAAGTAATTGCTAGTATCAAAGCTTTTAAATATTTATAAACATTGATGTGGTATCCTTTCTTCTAAGAAATCTATTTCAGAATATGGACAAAATTTTAAATAAAATGTAATTGAGCTAGAAATATTTATAACTGAAAATGTGAAGTAATAAAAAGGGAAGAACAGCTAAATAAAGATTAAAGTAAAACTGAATATTCACCTTAGAAACTGATTTCGCTGTATAGCATGATAAATTGACAACTTTGACACTTTTCCAGCCCAAATGCATGGTGAGGACTGATCAAATCAAGAAGGAAAAACAGAGAACACACAGGCACCCAAGAAAAACAAAGTTCACACCTCCTTAGCCTCATAAGAACAGAGACAGCAAGTGAGGGCTCAGGCTGAGGACTCTGGGTTAGGGGTGCTGACCACGCCTGGTGGGCTGCAGAGGCCACTGCTGGAACCTGGGGTGAGGGTCCCTCCGAAAGGGAGGCTGCCAGTGCTGCTGCTGCTGACTGGCACCCCTAAGGGTGAAGGGAAACACGCACAGACACTGTGCAGAGCAGAGCCACCTCGTGAGGCAGCTGCTGACCCCCGGTGTCCCCACTGACTCCACGTGATAGGGCTCTTCTGGGTTTGTCCCAGGGGAGGCAAATGACAACAAAAGTCCTACTGGGGATGAGGGGAGGGAACCGAGCATCCTGCTCCTCTTGAGGCTCAGAAGCAGCACATCCCACGGGGTATCCCCAGACCAGGTGCTGAGGCCCGCAGCAGGGCGGCCACTCTGAGGATGCACTGGCTTTAGGTGATATCAGCACAACCTGTAAATCCTGAAAGACGGAAAGAGGAAAAGACCACCTATTTTAAAAGGCAAGGCATTGTGAAGCACAAAGAAAAACTTAGAAACGGTCTGAGCAGCCTGTGTGTGTGTGTCTGTGGCGGGGGAATGTCATTTGGACATTTTGAAAATGTAAACTGCCGAGGGCACTGGAAAGATTAAAAATCCCTAGAACACGCTAAATTAACTGTAGAGGAACACAGTGATGTAGGATACTGAGGAAGCATTCAACATGTCCAACACAAAGGAAGGAAAGGAGAGAAGTCTGAAAAAAGCAGTCTGAAAGACAGAGGAAATGCTGGACTCCCACCGTGCACATGACCTGAAATTTCAGAAGCAAAGAATAGAGCATCTTGTGGGTGGTCATTATTGGAGGAAATAATCCCCAATTATTTGCCACAATTGAAGGAACATATGAGCCTCAGATTTAAAGTGCACTTTGAGCATCTACCAGGGTAGCAATAAATAATACTGCATGTCACCAAACATGGTGGTACACCTGGAAAACCTCAGTGGGTCTCCCTTTTGAGGAGCTAAGAGAAGAAAATCCAGTGGACAGCAGAATTCTCAGCAGGAAGAATGGACACCAATATGCAGAATGAAGGTCTGTCTCCAAAGAGCTTGAAAAAAAATGACCAACCTTGAAGTCCGTGCCCAGCTAAATATTCCTCCAGAGTGGAAGGATTTAGAGAGTGGGAGGGAGGGAAAAGAGAGAGAGAGAGAGAGGGAGAGAGAGAGAGGAGAGAGAGAGAAAATAAAGAAAAAATCTAAAAGGAATGGAAGAAAATGAAGTTATTTCAAAAAAAATCAAAAGCCAAAATTTCACCTTGTGAAGATCCCCATTGAAGAAAGGCTGGAAGACCTGCTGTAGCAAGAAAGCAAGCAAGCTGAGAGGGAAGAGGTGGGTGCAGTGCTAATCAAATATACTGATAGAATTAATGATGGGCAATGAGAAATGATAATCATGCAGTGAAATCTGTTGATGGCTAGAATTACTGAATGGCAATGAGAAATGATAATCATGCAATAAAATCTATTGATAGATAGAATTAATGATTGACAACGAGAAATAATTATCATGCATTTTGCCAACAAATTCAATCTCTCTCTCTTTTTTTTCCCCCCCAGGGCTGAGGATTGAACTCAGGACCTTGCACATGCTAGGCACTGAGCTAAATCCCCAACCCCAACAAATTCAATCTCAAACTGCAGTAACAAGAAAGGGGTAAAGTATGCCAGAGCCCAAATCTTGATGAGAAGTTAGAAGTAGATATGAGATAACTTAAAAATATCTACTCATACTACTTCAAAACAATATTCAAATCATTCTGGTTAACCACAGGAATGAGGAAAAGAATCTACGTCTTCCAGACCTGCAGAGAAAAATAGCAAAGCATATAGAAAACACTTTAAATTCATCAGAGAGAATGGAAAGAAGAAGAAAATATATAGATACATATGGGTAAATAGGTCTAGGAAGTAAAACGTTATTATTCCAAATGTGTCCATTATTGGAAAGAATGTCATAGGGTATACTTATATATTAAAATTAGGAAATCAGGTGCATTAAGAAAATTATATGCTTCTTATAAGATGACATAAACAGGATGAGTTAAAAGTTATCAATTAAGAGTCAGCTAGGGGCTGGAGAAGTTGCTCAGTGGTTATGGTGCTTGCCTGGCATGCACAAGAACTTGGGTTCAAACCCCAGCACCATGTACACAACAAAGTGCTGGAGCAATGAAAGCCACATGAAAAAACTAAATAAAATTGATCCCCTTTCTCTCTCTCTCTTGCTGTTCCTCTCTTTTATAAAAAAAGAATCAGACAAAACAGAAATACTAAATGAAAGAAAATTGTACTAATATAATATAGAGTAGATAAAAATTAAAAGTTAAAAAGAGAGACCTTACGTTATGACAATAATTATCCATCAAGAAGCTAATTCAATTGAATTAGAAAATAATAAAACATGTTTTGAAAATTAAAATAATTATTAAATATACCATAGTTGAAAGAGGAAATCATAGTACAAAAATGAAAATTATGAAATATTTGTAATGAGGGACCATGATATTAGCACCTTCAAATACTTACAGGATGTCTCTAAAGTGGTACTTGCAGGTAAATTTTTAGACTTTTTTTTTAAAGAAAGATGGGACAGTGAGAGAGATAGAGAGAATTAATCTTTATTTAGTTTTTCACATAGCATTCGTTGCTCTGAGACTTCGTTGCGTACATGGTGCTGGGGTTTGAACTCGCATACTTGTGCATGACAGGTAAGCATGGTAACCACTGAGCCACCACTCCACCCAATTTTTAGTCTTAAAATTCATTTATCAAAAGAAAGATTCAAATGCATAAAAGGAAAATAAAAGAAAGGAATAGTAATACCAAGAGGAAAAATAACTGAAGTAAAGTAAATGCAGCACAAGAATCACATGATCATCTCCACAGACACAGAAGAAGCATTTGACAAAGTACAGCACCCATTCGTGTTAAAAACACCAAAGAAACTAAAGGTAGAAGGAACATACTGAAACAGTGTAAAAGCTATATAAAACAACCCCAAAACCAACATCATAATGAATGGAGAAAAGCTGAAAACATTTCCTCTAAAATCAGGAACAAAACCAAGAATGTCCACTCTCACCACTCCTATTCAACATCATCCTTGAAACTCTAGCCAGAGCAATAAGACAAGAGAAGGAAATTAAAGAGACACAAATAAGAAAAGAAGAAGTCAAATTATGTGTTTTCTGATGATAAGACCTTATATCAAGGAAACCCAAAAAATTCAACCAAAAGACCTCTAGAATTGATAAATAAATTTAGCAAAGTAACAGTTTACAACATCAACATCAATAAATCAAGAGCTTTCCTACACTACAATAATGAATCTGCTGAAAAAATTTAGGAAAACTATCCCATTCACAATAGCCTAAAAACAATAACAATAACAAATAAACAAAACTTACGAATAAATCTAAGGACCTGTACAATGAAAACTGTAGAACACTGGAGAAAGAAATTGAAGAAGACCTCAGAAGATGGAAAGATTTCCGATATTCATGGGTAGGTAGAATTAATATTGTCCAAATGGTCGTACTACCAAAAGTGTCATACAGACTCAATGCAATCCACATCAAAATACCAATGAAATTCTTCACAGAACTAGAAAAAACAGTTCCACAATTCATTTGGAAGAATCAATAAGAGACCTAGAATAGCCAAAGAAATCTTGAGCAAGAAGAGGTACGACCAGACCTCAAATCATATGACAGAGCTATAGTAACAAAAACAGCATGGTACTGGTACCAAAACAGCCCTAAAGATGGTTCTTGAAAAAGAGTAAATAAAGCAAACACCAGCAAAATCCCAAGTATAAGCAAGAGGGAAAGCAGTGAATATCTGAGCACCAAAAATAAAGAGAGGGAACAGGGAAAGAGCTTAATTTACAGACTCAAAGTACTCTTTTCTAAGGGAGAGAAAGAGAGAGAATCAATTTTATTTATTTTGTCATCTGGCCTTTGTTTCTCCAACACTTATCGGTGTATGTGGTGCTAGGGTTTGAACTCATGTCCTTAAGCATGCAAGACAAGCACCATACCGCTGAGCCACCACTCCAGCCCAGTACAAAGTACTCTTAACGGCCTCATGTCAGTGCAATGTACATCTTTCCAGGATATATCACCAATATATTCATAAAACATTTCATTAATAAAATACAGAAAATCTGAATGCACCGATAATCATTAAATAAATTTAAATATTAGTCAAAATCCAATGCCCGACATAGTTTTAGGGTGAGGACAGATTCGCAGGTGAAAGTTTTCAGCCCCTGAGAGCAGAGATGATGGAGTTGAGAAACGGGTGGAGCAGAAGCCCAGGTCAAGTGCTCAGCCGCAATGCAGACACTGCAGGCCCAGAGTTTGCCACTCAGGGAGGCGCCGTGCTCCGCTCTGGCAAGTTCTCAGGAGAGGGATGGCATTCACACCTGATTGTGAGAGTAGGTCCAGAAAGGACAGGTGAAGACCCCTGCTCAGGCTAAGCAAGCAGCTACTCTCAGCCAAGACCCCCACGGACAGGTCTTCAAGGGCAGCACCTGGTCCCCAGGAAAGGACTGCCTGGCTCTGCCGCTCTGTGCTGGGGGCCTGGGCCAAGTTTGGAACGCTCAGACAGAAAAGGGGCCGTTCCTTGCAAGCAGCGGCTACACGGGAGCTGGCAGCCCACGGGAGAAACACCCGCAGCAACATTCGGAAGGAATCTTCAAAACCTAATAACGCGAATCAAACAAAACTCTTCCCTGCATATCGGCTTGGCAAATGTTTCCACACCAAAAGTGAGCACAGGACACCCTACTTCCTCCTGGGGGGATGCTGAATTTGGCATGGCTTTCTGCGAAGCAACTTTCAGGTCCATGCCTGCGTTCGTTGCTATGCTGTGGTGATGGGGACTGCAATGCTTACAAACTGGGTGCTAATGTCCTGCACAAGGAAAACTCTTGGGAAATGGGCCAAGAATGGATACAAACTACTCACTTGACTAGTATTTATTTTCTCTTTCCTTTGCAAATATGTTCAGAGTGCCCAGTTGGCCTTGGGGCTGCCGCTGCTGGGAGTTACATTCTTTCAATATCAGGCAGCCAGAGTGGAGGAGGTGGGCTCTAGCCCAGGTGCTCCAGGGTGAGCCAGTGCCCCCGTCTGGATGCTTGGTTAATGTAAGGATGTGCAGATCAGTAGGCAGAGACCAGACTTAGCGTGAGGGATTTCAGTGCACTTGGCTAAGGAGTTGGGGCTTTAGTTAATAACTCCTGGAGGTGAAGGAGGGATGGAGCAGATTAGTAGGTTGGTATGTGGTCGGGAAGGTGCTGGGAGCCACTCTAATTTAATAATTGTAAACGAGAATAACATGATCCCATCCCTGTTCTTGAGAGGGAGGAGAGGATTAATAGGTGAATCACAGGGGATTTTTAGGGCAGGGTGACAGTTTGATACCATGAGGGTGGATACACATCATTATGCATTTGTCAAAATCCACAGAAGGTACAACACGAAGAGGGAGCTCTGATGTCAACTATGGACTTTTAGTTAGTGATAAAGTGTCAACGTTGGCTCATGAATTGTAACAGCTGCCCCTGCTACCCAAGGTGTTAGTAAGAGGAAACCCTGGAGTAAGGAAAGCTGGTGGAGCTCATATACTTGCCAATTATTTTTCTGTAAAGCTCAAACTGTTTGAAAAGATAAAATCTATTAATATTCTTTCAAACAAAGTCATTCTCGTGGCCGAGGCGAGGCTGGTGGGATTGGGGAAGCGGTGAAGCTTCTTCATCCCTGAGGCTCAGGTTGCTTCAAGTTGTCTCATAGTGGTGCAATCTGCCCCACTTATTGGGGTGCACTTGGGGTGGGGACAGGGCAGGGGCGGCAGGCTGTTTCCTGTGCTCTGTCTGAAACTGGGGGAATCGCCCAGCTGGGTAAGAGGCCCTGGGAAGTGTTTTGAGTGTCAGCATGTGGAATGGGTCCTGCCACACTGGGCTCCCACCTGATCTGTCCCAGCAGGCAGCCTACCTGCAGATGGGGGGCATCTGTGTGCCCTTCACCCTGGGCGACCCTGGGAGAATGGTCGGGGCCTGGTGCAGCTGGGCAGGCACATGCCACACATCTGGAACTTTTAACTTTGCCCTAAATGTTTAAAGAAAGGAATAGGGCTAGAGTCACTCTACCTGAGGGACCCCAGCCCCTGCCAAACAGAGACTGCTCTTAACACCTGAGCCTTCAGCCATCAGGAGGAAAGCCTGCAGCGTTTCCAGGGTGGTTCAACTCCCTGTCATTTCAGCAGGACCGGGGGTTCCTTCCAGGCCTGGAGCAGACCCTCACATTGGACACAGCACACTGGCCCTGGATTTCTGTCCTCTAGCTCTGAGTGTCCCCGAAGAGCAGTCGAAGACTTTTCGGGACATTTGTTTATACTTTACATTACTTTTAAAAAAGAGAAAAAGCGGGGCTGGATGGATATTTGTACATTACACGTCATTCATTATTCCAAATGTAATTTTAATCAGTTCGACATGAAAGCATCTTAATATTCTCAATAATGGCACTGGCAACTTTAAATATTAAAATCCACATTAGGAATTCCCCTGCCTCTGAAGAAACTCCAGTATTTGCATTATGGATTGTGAGTTTGACCCAGTCTATACTTTCTGAACTCAATTTTAGATGATCCTGCTGCTGTCTCCCAAGCCCACTGCAAATGCCAGGGAGATTAGTGGTAAACAAGGTCCTAACACATCAAAATTAAATGTTCCTAATTACCAACTTTAAACAAATCCTCACTGTGCAGCAGGGGTAATTCCTCACCACGTGTCAGTGACACTCAGAGAAGGTTTTAGGACACACAGCATTACCATAATTTTTTCGACTGGGGTTCTCATAGGACATCAGATGAAGTCCCTTTCCTTAATCTTAATTGCATAGGCTGCATTCTTAATTAAAAACTGTACAAATGGATTTTATGCCATGCCAAAAGAAATCCAAGTTCATTAGTTATAAAACCTGTTTAAAAATTGATGCAAATATGTGAATTCCTTAAAAGTTTGAACTCAAAGTCCTCATTTTATGTTGAGTTGCTTTTAATCTAGAGAATAATGAAGTCAACATAAATTAAGGTTTCTCTACCCCCCTCTTTTTAAGGGGACTGGTTTCTGTCTTTCCGATTTTACATGTTTCCTTGTAGAATGAGGTTCATTTTAAATTCAAATGCTTTAGCAATTTGTAAGGGGGGTCCTTATTGACCTTTTCTCCCTGGGTTTTACAAATGAAAGCTCATAAACCCTTTAATAATTTCTCTTATTAAGCCACGATTACATCATCTTCAATGACAATAGAAATCAAACCCGCCGGCCTGTGGAACTAAAGAGCCTTCTCTGAACGCACTGATTTACTTATAATTTTAAAGCTTAAATAATTTTGGTACAAAAAAAATTCTTAAAGCCACTTTTGCATGTTTTAAAGTGGTCAACAGATGAGCTCTGTCAAAGAAATGCCACTTTAATCACGATTTGCAAAGCAGAGCACCTTGCACGGAGGGGGCACTGAGTAGGGCCGTCTATTTGTTGGATGTGGGTGATGCTTCTCATGAGTGGGAGGACGCCTGTCTCTTGCACATAGGATCAACGTGGGCCATGGAATGCAGAAGTGACTCGCGACTAAATCCCTGCCCAGCGTTTGTCTGGGAAAACAATGGCCGTGCAGATTTTCTTACATCAGCATAGATGTGTCTCTCTGTTCTTCGTACAGAACTGCACCTCCCCATGCTAGCGTGGGTCATCTGTGGCTATTTCAGCTTGAACTCAAAATAGCTGAACCTAACTATGATTCCAGTCCCTCGGTCCACTAGCCACTTAATGCAGAAGATTCCAAGAGCTCTCAGGGGACATTTTCACTGCCCCGTGTGTCCCGGCCTCACCTGCTCATGTCTGTGCTTGTCCCTAGCACAGTTGTGATCCCGCATATTTGGGGTTGGCTCTAGGAGCCCTGAGGAGACAGAAATCAGGAGCTCAAGCCGCTTACGTAAAACGGCTGCAGGCCCTTGGATTCGTGCGTGAGCTGCGCGTTTTGTCCTGAACACACATGTTCATCCCCGGATCGCTCCAGACACCCAATGCCGCCTAATGCCGTGGACATAGCTGCTCTCCTAGGGAATGAGTGCAAGGAAAAGGGTGCGAATGTCCGGACAGGACCTTCGTAGGCTTAGCCACAGCGCACACGTCAGCAACGACACAGCTTTTCTTTTTTCCGAATAAGTTTCCTGCCTGCAGAGATGGAGGGTTGACTAGCCTTCTTGCCCACAAAGCTTGAAGGCTGCAAAGTCACGCAGCTCCTTAGATGTGCACCTGTGATCTCTCTGGCAGACGCCATCCCTGCTTTCCTTGCCAGGGTAAGGGTCCTCAACAGCCGGTCTCGCTCTGCTTCCCCAGCGACCCTGCACCTCACAGAGAGGGACAGTCCTAACACATTTCTCAGATGGGTCACAAGCCCAGTTGACATTCGTCTAAGCTGATCCTCCAGCACTCAGACAGGTGGGACCCACATGTGAAAAGCAGCAATGGTCCTACCCACGTGACAAAGCTGCTTCATAGCCTTCACAGTTCAGCAGAGAAGGTCAGGTGCCCCCCCACTTCCAGGAAGGTCCTGGAATATTAATGTAAGACTCGCACCACCTGAGGACAAAAGTCTGATGGTAACTAGCTTTTACCTGACCAGGTATGAGTTTTATTATTACTTCAGGGAGAAAAAGGAAAAAAGGGGAAACCCCTGGTGAGAGGCTGAAAATCCCAGTGCAGTCACATTCTCAGTGCACATTCTCTTCTCTACACTTAGAATATCAAAAAAACTACACATGCATTAGTCAGCTACTGCCATGGAACAAATAGCCCCAGCATGAGTTATTAAACAACAACCCTTCTCAGTTTGCATGCATCTATGGCTTAGACAAGTGGCCCAGCTGCTCCGGGGTGGCATGACCAATCAAGATATGAAGGCATCTAGCAAGTGCATAGGGCTGGCCTTGGCTAGGAGGGCTCAGCACTGGCAGCCACTTTTGCCACGTTCTAGGGGCCAACGAAGGTTGGAGGCCACCCAGAGTTAGCAGGTGGGGAGGGGGCTGCAGAGTGCCCTTGAGAAGGCCTGCACCCAGGAGGAGTAGAGACTGTGGTTGCTTTTGGTTTTCAATGTAGCAGCTGATTTGAGATGTAGTCCAGGCACCATTCAGTTCACCACGTAAAGGGTATGATTCAGTGGAGCTGCTATGTTCAGAGCTGTGCAACTGTCAGGATTGATTCCAGACCATTCCCCAACTCCAGAAGGAACTCCACAGCCGTCAGCCATCGTTTCCCATTCCCTCCACCCCTCCCATCTCCCTGCCCCAGACCTAGGCGACCACTAATCCACTTTCCAGCCCCAGAGCTCTAAGCACTGTGGCCACTTTTGCAGCTGATTGCCCACATGGCTCCTTCCAGAAATACGCTCTTCCATGAGCAACAGCACCAGCCTGGTGGGATAAATGATTTAATCTCTGCTTCTTCTATGTTGCTGAAGGGCTAATTTAGGGGGGCTGTGAGACCAGAGCCTGAACCCCAACGTCAGCTTTCCTGGACGTGTTTTGAGATGGCCGCCGTCCATCAGCAGCTCCCGGCAGGAGACGCCATCGCTGGATGGTTTCCTAGGCAATTGGCCCCAACTGAGGAAGTTCTGGCCTGAAATCTCATGTAAAAGCTGCAATAACTTCTAGGTTAAGAAAAGTTCAACTGTGTTTTTCTCTCATTCCTTTTCCTTTCCCTCCACTCTTCTCCATCTGCAAATGAAACTAGAAGTGTTGAAATGTTGCAAGAAAAGAAAAAAAGATACTCTCCTGGTATTTCTGATCCAAGCGGAAGCAGAAAGTGCCAAGGAATCTCATGGGAGAGGCTCTTCTCAATGATTTCCAGTTGAATTTTACAGGCCCATGAGGTTGGGGTATTAAACAAACTTTGGATAAATGCCGCTGGCTTTGTGTTCGTTTATGAACTAACCCTCCAATTCTTCTGAGGCTCCAACACAGCCCTTTCTGTAGGGCCTGAAAACAAAATGTGTTGCCGAACACAGTGTTTAGAACGTACAACAGCCTGGGAAATAAAAACCAGAATTTCCCTTCATAGAATTATTCAAAGGCTTCTTCACAAATGTTGCTTGAACAGAAATTCATCTGAGTCGAGTCGAGTGAATCAAGTTAAGATGGGCTGCAGCCTGGTGACTTCCTGCACAGTTGGCTCCTCTGCCTGTGGATTTCAAGGCTCTCACCACCGAGAGCAGCCAGGAGAAAACTGTACATTTGATCCTCCAAGCAAGGGAAACAGTGGAAGATTTGCACAATCGTGGAGCCCACAAAACTGCTGGAACGAAATGCGGCCTGTGAGTAACGCTGAGGTTGTCTTCCCAAACTCCCCCCACTCCTTGGGACAGCTGGAGCCAGACGCAGAGACATTACATCAGGGAGATGGGGGGGGACAAAGGGAGACGGGGAGATGAGACAGAGTGGGTGCCCGCTCAGCACCAGCAGCAAATTGCCGGATGGATCCTCAGTTCCTTGCTCCACGACTCTGAAAGTCAAGGAGGGCAACAAGGGAAGAGGAAGAAAAGTTGAGAACACAGCATGTTTAAGAGCGTGGTGTGTCCGAAAAAGAGCCAGGCCCCAGAATGCTGGAGAGTGGGGTGAGAAGGCTGCCAGCTCTGCTGCCAATCCAGCCCTTTCTCTGCAGAGCTTTTGTTCCCTCCTGGGCCACAAAGCGAGGAAGCCAAGGCAGGAGCTGGGGCCCTTCTTTGCAGAGGTCCCTTTTGCTTTCCGCAACCTGCCTGTTCTGGCCCTCACTTCCTTCCCCACCCTACTGGGTGAATGGCGTTTATCAGGCAGCAGCGGGCTTGTCCTGAGGCGTGCAGGTAACGAGGTACACAGCAGGCATTTGTATGGATTCTTTCACACCTTGAAAAGCGACATCTTGTCCTGGGCTCCACTGTTTCAAAGACTTGCTTGAGACGGTTTCACAGAATCTTGGAACTGCAAGAGTCCTTGAGGATTCACGGCGTAATTGTCACGCCATGTGCCAGGAAAGGGAAAATAGAAAGCGCACAGACCTCCGTTCGCCCTGGAATCGTAAACCTTACCAAGAAACTTTAGACCCCTCTAAAGATACCCTGGCTCCTTTCCCAGGAAGAGGGGCACTAGATAAGGGTGAACGGTTAAGGTCCACATTTTCTTTTTTACCCCCTTTCTCAAAGTTTTATTACTGAAAACAAATAAATGCCACCAGCCCCTGTTCCTGTCTGCAGCTGCCAGCCCCAGTGCCTTTGATCTTCCCAGTTCACACTTGCATTCGGATATTTGAATGCCTGTGATGAACAAGTTCTGGGCAAAGCTCACGAGAACCTGGCTGAGCTAGGTCTCCAGGCACCTCCTGGGCAGCGAGAGAAATTCCAAGAGTGACAAATTGGCACCGAGGTGTACTCTCAAGTCACCCAGCACCTGGAGAGGGGAAGCGTTCCAGTTGGGAAGTCAGAGGCTTCAGGCAGGAGAGGCCTCGTCGGGAGGATATTAAACACCAAGTCAGAGCTTTGAAGGCAGAGAAATGAGAGGAAAATATTCCAGGAAGTGCAGTGGGTGGGCTTGCTGTGATGCTGCTCTGCTCAGGGTCTGCTGTGTGGAGGCCAGAAGACAAGCCCAGCATGGGCACCCAGGAAGGACCCCGTGGCCACCATAGGAGGCCAGAGGACAAGCCCAGCATGGGCACCTGGGAAGGGCTCCATGGCCACCATAGGGAGGCCAGAGGACAAGCCCATTGTGGGCACCCAGGAAGGGCCCTGAGGCCACCATAGGAGTCTGGGCTTTCCACACCTTGTGTGGGACAGGAGCACCTGCTCAGAGCTGCTGCCATCATCTGAAGGAGGACAGGCTAAGCTGAGAGGCTCCCTGACAGGTGGGCACTACTTGGGCACCAGCTGGTGGTAAAGAAGGGCAGAAAGGCAGGCATGAAAGATGTCTGCAAGACTGAGATGGTGCCAGAAAATGAACAGTGAAGGCACCAACCCAGTGGCACAAACCATGGGGACACCACCAGGGACAGGGGATGCGACAGGAAGAGACATGTCAGTTCGGGACCTCCTTAGTCAAAGCATGCACATCATCAACCCGGGCTGACCTGTGAAAGAAGCTGCTGGAAACAGAGAGCAGTTCCGAGGGAGGACTGGGTCACAGGGACAGGTGGGATTTGTGAGCAGGTCAGCCAAGCTGAGGCCGGGGAAGGCAGGCAACCCAGGGGCGTTCTGAAAAGGAAGAGCACCCAGGGCCATGCAGATGTGGGGCAGTGGCAGGGCTCCTACCCCGAGGGCCCAGAGAGGACCACCTGCGCCAGCTGACCCTGCAGGCTGCTGAGCCCTGGCGGCTCGTGCATGCCACATCCACATCTCACCGCGTCAGTGCGTTGCCACTCTCTGTCCTCTGCCACTCAGGAGCTCATGCGGTGACCCCAGAAAACCATGCAGCAGGCCACGTGGGCCACTCAGGGTGCATCGTGCTGTGCAATCGTGGAGGCTGGGGACATAAAATGCGACCAGAGGCAGACCCTGTCCCCAACCCCAATCGCCCACCTTGTTCAGAAGGGCAAAGCACCTGGGACATACGAGGAAACGGCAACAAGCTGTCATAAGGCAGCCACAGAAGCACCTGCTGGTTTCCTTGGCGGCTCACAGAGGAGAGAGCTGAGGGGAGAGAGGAAGAGGAGAAAGCAGGAAGCGCCCTAGGAGCTGAGCAGGCAGAGAGAGGATGGGCGGCTGCCAGGCAGCAGGACAGAGAAGCAGACTCCCACAGCGGGCTCTGCACAGGGTCGGGGCAGGAGTGTCCCGGGAAGGACTTTGGACAACTTCAACTGGCAGTTGCGAAGGGAATTTCAGCAGCCAGCGGGGAAGGCGTGGAGCACATGGATTAGAAGGCCACTGAGATTGTCCAGAGGAGAAACAGCCAAGGCTGGACCAAAGGACAGGAGAGCAAAGATGTGGGGAGGAGGAGAATCCCAGGGAACTGGCCACTGGCTCTGCTGGGGAGGAGGGAAAGGAAGTCTCTTCCCAGTCCCTCTCCACTGCCTCCACTCAGCAAGGTCGGAAGCCACGCCTCACCGTCCCTAGGTGTCTATGCTGAGCACCTTAGTGGTTGTACCATTAAAATGCCGGACTACTTTAAACACACACGTGCATTTATGCAATGCAATAAACGCACAGACTATCCTGTCTATTGGATTACCCACCATGGATATTCAACTCCTTATCTGGGTTATCACGTTAACCCAGCTCCAACTTCTTTTCAATGTCCGCTAAGCATCTCTCTGATATAAAGCCAGCAAGCCGTACTCCGGCCCTAACCATGAAAGAAGAAATGGGCAACCTAAAATCGTGACCCGAGGTTTTAGATCTGTTAACGACAGTTTCAGCACATGGGGGTCAGGTCGGATTATTTCACCGGTCTACAAGAGAAACCCAAACTCCACTCAGACAACTCCTTGAAGTTTCCACTCAAGTTTCTGTCTGAGCGTATTCTCCATTTCATTGGTGTGAAATCATGCAGCGGGCAGGAAGCACCACATCTACGCAGACGGGAAGTGCAGGGCCAGCGCTTCCCTGAATACCAGAATGTCTTCCAGGGGCGGAGGTGAACCGCCCAGCGAGCGCTCCTCAACGCCCTTGCTCGTGGGTTTTCTCTTGAAAACCACCACCTGTTTGTCCAGCACACCTGTTACTTCTTCAGGTCGTCCAGTTTTACCAAGATTCTCTGCTCTGCCCCACAGCCAGGCCAGAGATCTGCTCCTGGGAGTGCCTCACACAGCAAGCGTCACCATGAACAAATGACACTTGAGAAGCACTTTTTTTCAAAATAAAGAATGAAATGTTTTAAATTTGAAAAACTTCCTCTTTATGATGTCTGTCTGGGGACCCCATTTCTGCTGGGTCTCATCATTCCCAGAAGGACTTGAGAAGAGAAGGCACAGGGAACAAGAAGGTCCTGGGGATGGGGGCTGCATGGTCTTCTAAGCCAGTGGCTCCAGCCACTGCACCACCAGAGAAGGGCGCAGCAGGCATTTTGCCAGTCTCCTCTGCCTGCCAGGTCTCCTCCGAGCCTTGGCCCAGCTGCACTCCCATGCTAACCATGAGAGAAGAAACGGTCAACATGAAATCTTCCTACCTGACCCGAGATCCCAGGCATCCAGGTGACCTGAGTTCCAGAAGGTGGAAACACGAATCACCAGCAAAGAGTCACCCTCAACCACTCCCAGTGCCCCTGGTCTCCTGTTGCCCGGGATGATCCGTTATGGCTGCTGGAGCCTCAGGCCACACCAGGCAGAGCCTGGGAAGAGAGGCGGATTCCAGGAAGGGAAAGTGAGTCCTTGACAGACTCTGAGGCTGAGCTTGGGCCACAAGGAGAATTCTGAATCCCTGCGAATTCCGTAGGGGCTCTTCTCCACAGGCCCCTGCAGGGTGCTCACAAGAGAGACCAGGGGCTGCGGGACCCCATCTTTGGCACGTGCGCCCACACCTGCTTTCCATAACATGTCCTTGCGTTAACGGGAAGTCAGACCACTGGAGAAGGGCTAGCAAGAGAAAGAGAGGAAGTTCCCACCAGTGACACCGGCTGCACAGGGGAGGGAGCACTGGAGAAGTGCCACCCTGCCTGGGAGCTGAGAATCAGCCCTAATCCTCCCTGAGCATCCTACCAAGGAGAAGCAGGGAAGTGCAGGTCACAGAGAGAGGGCCACAGGGACTTCAAGTCTGCACTGCACTGAGCACCAGAGTAGGAGTCAAATGCAAACTAACCAGGGACCAGAGTGACTCAGCACCTCAGAGGAAGAAGCAGGCCTGTTCTGAGCTCAGCTCTCTCATCCCCAGTATCCACTGTCCTTCCACACTGATGCCCTTCATTCAGGTCAGAATTTCAAATCATGCATATCAGCAAGGGGACAGAGAAGACCTGTGAGAGTGAGATAGTCAACAGAAACAGCCCCAAGGATGAGGGCAGTGCTGGAACTGACAGACCCACGTGGGAAGGACCCAACACATGAGCAGAAGGGGGAAGTCCGTGTAGGTGGTGGAAACTAAAAAATAAAGCTAACTGGAAAAGCTAGAAATGGAAGCCACAGTATCAGAAATAGTGTTCCTCAAATGACACATTTACACAAGGCAGGAAAAATTAACCTAAAGCTGAATCATAATTTAGTTAATTTAAATACAATCATAGTGTACATAAATTAGAAATGATCAAAACTGGAAAACAAAAATTTAAAAAAAAGAGGAGGTAGGAGAATAGAATACCAACAGAACACCCAAGAGATGTCCAACAGTATCAGATGGTCTAATGTACTTATAAATGCAATTCAAGGAGGAAAGAGGGAAGGGAACAGAAGAAATATTTTAGGAGATAACAAAGTATTTCCAAAATTAGTGTAAGACAACCCCCCTTCATGAAGCCCAAAGAA
Source organism: Aplodontia rufa (assembly GCA_004027875.1). Lineage (NCBI taxonomy): Eukaryota > Metazoa > Chordata > Mammalia > Rodentia > Aplodontiidae > Aplodontia > Aplodontia rufa. Next base: position 12,116 of record PVKS010025015.1, on the reverse strand, counting down.
CTCTAAAAAGGATAAATTATATGAACTCTCATACACACAGCTTTGACACGTAGTAGTCAAAAGAAAATCATGAAAACAGTCAGAGAAACATCATATACACATAAGGAAAATGAGACTCATAGGGGACTCCTTCTACACTTTGAGAGTCTGAAAACAATAGCGATGCCTTTAAAGTTTTCAGAAGGACGGGGAAGAAGCCTTCTAACTGAGTATTTTGTAGCCAGCAAAAACAACTTTCAATTGGAAGGCAAAGCAAAGGCATTTCACAGAAACAGAAACTGAGCAGACTCATTGTCAAAACTGCATGACAAAAATCATTAAGGGAAATTCTCCAGATAGAAACACTGGGATGTTGGATGGAAACTCGGTTTTACACAAGGGAGGTCGAGCTGAAGAAATGGTGAAAGTATGGGAAGTGTTAAGCAGTTGCTGAAGTTTTAAACTTCTTCCAAGGATATTTGAATGTCTAAAGCAAAATCAGTAAATACATATGTATAGATAGACAGATATAGATATAGATATCACTCGTGTGGGTTTACAACATACGTAGAATAAAATAAGCGGCAATAATGTCCCAAAGGATGGGAGACAGGAGATGCAGATTGACTGTTACTATGCTGGAGTGGCATAATACAATATCTGGAGGTGATCTGGGCGAACTAACATAAGTATATTGCAAATCCTAGAGCAATCAGTGAAGAAGATAAAAGTTACACATGTAATGAGCCAATTTTGGAGGTAAAATGGAATGATAGTTTAAAAAAGAAAAAAGGAAATGAGGAAAAGAGGGGAAAAATAAGTGGGGCAAAGAGCAATTATGAAGATGGCATGGTTGAACCCAACTCTATTAGTAATTACATTAAATGTAAATGATTTATATACATCAATTGAAAGGCAGAGATTGTCAAATCAGACAAAAAAGAAAAAACTGAACCATAAGCTACAAGAAACTGACTTTAAATAAGGCACATATAGATCAAATTTTTTAAAAGGGGAAGAGATATACCAAGAAACATTAATTTAAAAAAGCAGCAGAGGCTATGCTAATATCAAACGGAGCAGACAGCATTAGGGTCAAAACAAAGGGACAAAGATAAGAATAGATGTGCCAGGGAAGAGCAAACAAGATAATCAATAGGCAACTTCATCAGGCAGACATAACTTTACTGTGGGTGCACCTGGTAGCAAAGCTTCCAAATACATCAGTGGAAACCAATGAGAAGGAGAAATAAGTTCAGCACTGTGGTTGGACGATTCTGCTGTACCTCATTATTGGAAATTGTCCGTTCAGACCGCCCTCCCATGGGTGTGGTCCTACGAGTGCATTCAGGGGTGTGTGTGTCTCAATGTGTGTTTGCATGTGCATGTGTTTGTGTTTATGTACACGTGTGCCTGCATGTGTGTTTATGTGTGTTTGCATATGTGATTGTGAGTTTGTGTGTGTGCATGTGTATGTTTGCGTGTGTGTTGCATACGTGTTTGAGTGTGTGTTTGCACATGTGTCTCACATGTGCGTGTGCTCACATGGGTGTTTGCATGTGTGTGCATGTGAGTTTTTATGTGTGCTTGTGTGTGGGTGTGGGTATTTTCATGTGTATGTATTTGTGTGTGTGTGTGTTTGATTCTGAGGAGTGCTGCGGCCAGGGCACAGGGCTCCACGTGGGCTAGCATCAGGAACAATCCAGTCACTTACTGAGCCTCTGCTCTTGTTTTCTGCTGGGTCGTCGTGACTTGGTAGGACATTGCCCCGATTCAGATTCTGTGCGCCTTTTCATGTTTATCAATCCACAGCTCCATCTGATTTTCCCATGAAGTCATGCATTTGTGGACCATGACACTTCCGTAGCTACTGAGGGCATAGGTGACTCAGTGAACCAGAGTCCTCCAGAAGAAGACCCACAGTACACACGACAGTGACTCAGACAGAACCAGAGCACCACGTGGTCATCCCAGGCGAAGCTTCAGCTTCCTTTTAACTATGTGAGACAAATTGGTTCAGCTAGGCACGTGGATGAGAGAGAGAGTGGGCCACCGGCAGGGACTGCTTCATTATCTCATGATTGATCCATCCTAGGTTCTGCTGGGAAGTGCCTCCTGTGCTCCTGCCACTGGGCTGCACTCTCATTGGCTCATTCGATGCTCCCAATCATCCCCAGGGACAATTGCTCTCCTCTAAAGGGGTATGGAATAGAGGCCTGGGATGCGATGGGCCTCCAGACACTCACCTGGCAGATTCACACCCCGGAGCCTTTATGAGCCACCTCATTGAGGATGCTGCTTAGGAACAATGAATTTGAAGCCATACACTTTATTGTCCAAATACTTTTCTTAAAAAGTCAATTAGGAAGCCAGGTGGTGCATGCCTATAATCCCAGTGACTAGGGAGGCTGAGGCAGGAGGATCAGAACTAGCCTCAGCAACTTAGCAAGGCCCCAAGCAACTCAGCTAGATTGGGTCTTAAATTAAAATATAAGGAAAAAAACAGGATTGGGATGTTACTAAGGGTGGTTAATCACCCTTAGGTTCAATCCCTTGTATAAAACAAACAAACAAAAAACAAAAAAAAAGCCCATGAGGACCTAAGGAGGCCTGTGGACTAGACATGGCCTTGACGATTGTCTGGGGGCCTGGGGGGAAGACGGCCTCTCACTCCTCAGTCCAGCTCCCAGGACCACAAGCAGAGGGCACAGGGAGGCAGGAGGAGGCTGATGATGGGCCTTTCGAAGGGCAAGCAGATTCAAATCTGCTCCTTCTCCTTCCTGAAAGACAGCCCTTGTTCTCAATGATAGGGGAAATGTAGCTGTTCAATTGACTTCACCATCTGTTTCGGCTAATTCTGCATAATGTGAATGAGCTTTCTAATTTATCATCTCCGATTAGTATTTGAGTTTTTAAAAGGAGTTGCAGAGATTGAATTCTGTCCTTGCTGATCATCATTCCGCAACTCATTTTATTTATGTTTTTAAATTTTTATTAAAGAGTTGAGTTATTGTACAATTATAAATGCATATAAAGTAACAATATGATATGCATTTGTTCTTAAACCAGAATTACCCCTACATCGCCCACACCCCAGTCTCTTGATTCTTCTCTATTTCACCCTTAAAGTGCTATAAATGCTTAGATTGTGAATTTCCAGAATTAAATGATTGCATGAGTATTATTTGGATTCTCAGGGGGGTAAAGAGAGTGCTACATTGTTGATTGTCTCCCTACACAGTTTATTTTATACAAAAGAGAAACTGGGTTGAGGAGACTTGGTGTTCCCACCACACCTTGTTTATTTAGGGGAGACTTGGGGAAAACAGTCAGGGTTGGGCCGTGGGGCACTTGTAGAGTGACTTTCCCAGGGGCTGAGCTTGAAGAGTGATGAGCACCTAAACGCCCCCCTGGAGATGGAGACATGCCCATTGGGTGGCCCAGTCAGGGTGCCCCTCCCCGGGGAGCCTGGCCCCACCCAGAGGGCACACTCTGAAGTCCCCACTACACACCACACACACCTGTGCTCTTAGCTGCACACCACCTTGCATGCAATCCCTGTCCCTGGGCCAAACCTTGTCCCATGCACACAGAGCCCTGGCCTGGGCACCGGGATGCTGTGGGCTTAGGAACAGCCCAGCTGTCCCTGCAATGTGGTATGGAGGGCAGTCAGCATGCACCAGGGTAAAGCCGAGGGGGTTACTGCACATCCTCTTCCCAATTTTCCGACTCCCTTGTCTTGCCAGATGGAGGTGCCTGCTTCAGATGAGCAGTGGTGTGTGCAGGTGGGTGAGAACGGGGCCGGGTGCCCCCCACCTGAACTGCTTTTCTGGATTACCAACCTGAAATAACCCGCATGAAAACTTTGACGCGCGTGCATTTCTATTTTCCCTTTGTTGATTAGTGCATGCACTGCTTGTGACAAAACCTGTGCTCCAGCTTTGGTGACAGCACGGAATTCCGGGCACAGGAACCTTCAGCGTGTTGACGCCATCTGTAACCATGCTCTTAACCGCAATGGCACTGTGTTTCTCTCCTCCTTCAAGAATTTCAGTGAAGATTCTATCATCACAGAGATGAATGTGGGGGCTGTGGCTCGGTGGTTACAGTGCTTGCCCTGAATGCGCGAGTCCGCAGGTTCAAATCCCAACAGCACGTACACAACTAAGTGTCGGAGCAACAAAAGCCATGTGAGAAACTCAACAAAAATTGATTCCCTCTCTCTCTCTCTCTTTCTCTGTCCTTCTCTCTTAAAGAAAAAAAAAAAAAAAAGAAAACAAGAGACCAACGTGGCTGGCCCCTCACCATTTCACGGAGCCACAAAGAAACCCATCAGCCACAGAGCGTCGCTCACATGTGGACAAAGAAATCCACCAGCTACACAAAGAAAACCAGAACGTAGCTATTGTTGCCCAGACCCGCTCTGGAAGGACGAGCCAGAAAAAGCCCACGTTGCTTCTTCTGCTTCCCCTCCCCTGGTTCCCACTGGCACTCGCTTGGGAAGTGTGCTCACGGGACAAGTGTAATTTATTGATGCTTTTTGCCCCTACTGTGCGTTGCCAGCTCCTGCTCGAGCGTAATGGACACGGCAGCCCCTCTTCATAACTTCACTCTTCAAACACAGCTTTACAAGGGCTCGCTCACTCGGGTTCCCGCTCAGCACAGGAAGCTGAGGTCATCAGGCAACGCGAGGCCCGGGCAGAAGTCTGCACTCATGTGCTCTGCAGCTGGGCCTCCGTCTTCCGAGCTCGCCAGCAATGTATGAAACAGCCATAATTTTCAGCTTATGGACAAAGAAATAAAAGTGTTGACACCATTATTGTAACAACTGTGAAGGGAAAAATATGAGCCGATTTCTAAGTGCACAAATGGTACCAGAGTTGTAAAGATTCTTTTATGCTCAATTGTATTCATTATCAGCAGTAATTATTTCGAACACGAGCAGTTTCTTCCAATTTAATGTCAACCCGAAAGGTTAAGACCTTACGTGGCGGCAGTTCTGCCCCGTGATTTGTTGGGTCTGCACGGGGGCAGTAATTGTAAAGCAGGACCTGCTTCCCGGAGCTCGCCCGGCTCTGGTGGCTCCTCTGGGCAGGGCCTGGTGACCGCTCACCTCACAAAGCCTGAGCCGAGCAGGGTCTGAAGCGAGTTCCAGGCTTACATTACAAGACGCGTCTCTGTCATCCGTGGGGCCATTCCTGAAGCTTCCTGTCCTCCCACCCCATGACCCTGGCAACAAGCTCCTGCAAATGTGAATGCCGGGGTGGGCCGTGTGGGGAGTGGGCCCCAGAAGGCTGGGGAGGGTCACTTGCAGATGAGAAGCTGTCCTTCCTGTGCCTGCAGAGAGGGGCCTGGATTCCAAGCTTTTCCACTGATGACCTTGGAATTCCAACGATCCATCCAGTAGGCAGCCTTGCCTTACCAAATGCTCTGTCTGCAGAGGATGGCTGGGGGAGGACAACAGGTGGCGTGTGTGACTGAGGGCTATCCCAGTGGACTGCAGCTCACCCCAGGCCGTGCTCCTGCATCATGTAGGCCCTGTCAGAGGACTCCAGGAAGGGACACTGAGCTTAGCTTTTCAATCACCTCTGAGTTAACTCAAAACTTTTCCTAAAAATCCCATTTTGGGGGAAATAATCACAGAGGGTGGCAGCTCAGGAGCCCGGCACTGTCTTCTCAGCCCCATCTGTTACCTCATGACGTCACGCTGCTGCTGGGTACTGAAAATCATCTGATCCTCCCTTGTTTCTTAATTTCTCTGCAGAGTTTGGAGGCCGCCATCCCTTCACATTCACTATGATGCTTCCCAGGCTGTGTTAACTGAGGAAGGGCTGCCCTCGGCCTCCAGGTGCTGGCCTCACAGGCTCCAGGGCCTCGCCCTCCTTGTTGACCCAGAGAGCACCCAGCACTCACTACCTCCAGCATGGAAGATTCTCATAGCTTAGATTTCCTGGAAAACATTGAAACCAGGTGGGAGTGTCAATGTTTCAAGGATGCAAGAGGGAGGACAGCAGGGTCTGGGTAGAGAAGGGTAGGAAGCAGAAGAGAGGCATGTGCTGCCTCCATCTCCAAGCTGCCTGGTCACCTTCTGACAGGTGCACCCTCTCAGACTGTACATGTCCCCAGCCACACTGCAGGGGAAAGCCATGGAGGGACTCCCTCCCATCCTCCTCGTCCTGCCCTTCCATTGGCTGAAGGGCAGGAGTCAGAGCTGCTGACTGGAGAAGCCGTACCCTGAGGTTGGAGGCTTTATCCAGATGCACTGAATGCTGGAGACTCGTGGAGACCATGGGGAAACGAGGGCCACCAGACCTGGTCTGGTGGCCCCTGAACGTCTGTTGCACAAAAGCAGTAGAAAAGACACCAGGGTCACCCAGGCCTCCAGCCATTGTAATGGTCTCCTGGGGAGGAATGGAAGGTCCTGAGCTAGAACAAGAGTTGAGTGAAGGCAGGCTCATGGCCACCCGTCCAGCCTACTCCGTGCAAGCACCTTTCGTGCTGACCAACTGTGGTGCTTTTTTACGGAAACAGGCTGTCGCGTGTGGGAACTGGCCCGGCAGCACTTCAAATGCAGTCTAAACCTGTAAACAAAATCATGGTCTGTCTTCCGCTCAGTTTGAGCCTTGGCTCTTGATGATAGAAGTAAATTATTTCAAATGTGCAATTACACTCTAAAAAGTGTTGGTTAAGGAGACTGCTCATGAAAGCCAGGGTTTCCCACAATCTATTATGCGCTGCAAACTCGAATCCCTGCGAGGAGGTTCACACTGTCATCTTCATTCTGCAGTTAAGGAAGCTGAGGTCAGGTGGCTTGTCCAAGGCTGCTCTGCTGGGGTCTGTGCCGGCAGCCTCTGGATGGCATCTGATCTAGGTGCCAGTGAACTTGGTACCATGATAGGGCCACTGCTGTCGCATGAGCCCCAGGACTGATGGAGAAGAATTTGTTTACACAGCCTGTGTTTTCCAGAGTCTTGAACAATGCCCTTCTAATGCTGATTTGGAAGCTGTGTTCTTCTTTCCCGGAAGTGGATTGTGACCTGGCAGCCTTGGGACTCAGTGCCCAGGACCCCAGTGATCTGCGTCAGGACTCTACCTGGTGGGCTGTTGTGCTGCTCCTTGAATGGCTCAGGATAGACACATCATCATCCACCTGGGCATCAGGCTGACCAAAGGGCAGCCCTGGAAAACTACACCCCCAAAGGCAGAAGGCTGGGCCTCTCACAGTGCCAGCAAGCTCCCCAGTGCAGCTGGGGACACGCATGATAACTGGCACCGCCTCTAGCACAGAACGGCAGTCACGTGGCAGTGCCTTTTTCCAGAAGGTGATTTGAATCCGTGCCCATGAGCAGGGCCTGCCAGGCTGAACCCACTCGCCTTTCTTCTGCCCACCACAGCAAATTCAGGTCGGATAATTAGCTCTCGTCTGTGTGCTTGTGCCTTCTGAATTTCCACAGTGTGAGGAGTGGGAGGTAAAAGTTCCGAAACCTTCCATGAGGTTGTTGCCATGGAAACCATCCCTTGAAATGCTCTCACTTACTCCCAGTTGTCAAGTGGCACAGGATGTTCTAGACCAAGTACCAAAGGGTCCTGAAAGCCGGGCAGACGACAGAAGCGTGCTGGGAAGCTCAGGCTGTCCCCAGAAGGCAAGGGTGAAATGAAGCAGGGCATAAGAGGACATCACCCTTGCCCCCTGCCAGGTGTCAGGACTCACCTGTCCTCATAACATGACAATCAGTGGGCTCAGTGCCCAGCAAGCTGAGAGCTCACCCCTGGGCTATGCCCAGGGAGCTGGACCTCTTGCGGCCACCAGCCTCATGACCCTGGTCAAGCTGTGCCTACTCTGGACCTCAGTCTCTGCCTCTCTAGACATGGAAGCTTTGGGGTGACACTCATCCAAAGTCCCTTTCAAGTCCAGGGTGTTCTAATGCTGCTGCAGAAAGGACCCGGAGGTTCTGGCTCCTGGCTGGTTGGCTGAAGGTCTTCTCTTACGGTGGCTAAAGCTGGAGCTTCTTATAATGTCGGGTTTGGAGTCACCCTTTTGCAGGAAGCGCTTGTGGGATTGGAAGCCAGGCATTTCTTCAATGCCAGAGGAAGGTAGTCATTGTGACTTCCTTTAAGTATTTTCATAAAAAAGTCATCATCAATAAATCTCCTATTTGTCTTAAAGTCATTTCCAATAATGTTGTGGAGAACAAGGACAGGTGAGCCAAGGCAAGGAAAAGTTCAGTCTTTGAAGCCAGCTTGAGTGAGGGCTACTTCCCTCCTAGAAATGAGGGGACAGGGGCTCACTGAAGTCTGGTGGCAGGGAGCCACAGAGACAGGACATGCAGAAAGCCCACCAGGGGTTGAGTTCTGCTGCACAGTGACACTGCCCTCTGTGTCTCCCTTCTTCCAGCAGGTGCACCCCAAACTTTGGAGGACGGCCGTTTGCACATGAATAGCAATTTCTCCTTGAAGGGATCTTAAGTCCAATTTTGATGCTGGGTGGGGGACGCTGGGAGGAAGATGGACGGGGACTTGGGGGAAAGGCTGTAAAATTTTAAGGGAAGCAAACCGACCTTACATTTCCGTATTCCAGATCCTAACTGGAGCACAGTTCCTTTGGATTCAAGGTTAACTCACTCTGTGGCCATGCCACACGACAGGATGAATGTCTAAGGCTACTTGGTTTTGGAATTAGAATTCAGCCTCTCACTAGTTCATTCATATTTGGGGACAAAGCATTTGCATTGTAAAATTGATTTATAAATATTGCCTCCTACAAACCAATTTAGAATTCAGACCCTTGTATTTGATGCTGAATTGAAATACAGATGCCTGCCAGGAGTAAATGGTTGAGATGGGTTTAAGGGCTTGGTTTTGTTTTTGTTTCTGCTTTAAAATACAGTGCACAATGATTTTAAGCAAAATTCCCAGGAATATCATTTGGGCAAAGACAATTGAATGCTTAATGAAGTCTCTTCCTGGGCCTGATGGTGGGATCCCGTCTCAGCCACCTCGTTCTCCGGGCGCAGCTCGGGAGGAGGGTGGCTTCATCCCCCCAGCAAAGGCATTTCTGGGCTGGCTCAAGGATGGATGCCACACACCCCAAGCTGCCGTTGGAGAGACAAATGCCCACTTCTTGGCAGGTGGATAACAGCCCCCCCGCAGTAGGAAGGGCACCACACCTGGGGCTTGTCGGTGTGTTCATAGACTCTCACCCAGTCATCGGGTTAGAATCGGCCTTCCTGCTAGTGAGCTACGGTTGGGCTGGCACTGTGCCTTTGTCCCAGGGATGCTGGAATTTCCCTGCCAGGAGGCTCCCACCTCACAGCCCACAGCCTCACTTGGGGTCACCTGGTCACCTTGCTGAGCATGTTGCTTCTCCCATGGGAAAGTTGGGGGGAATCGCTTATGGCAGGAGCTCTGAGGCCCAGCTTGGGAGGGCAGGAGGGTCTTTTCCCTGGTGACACAGAGCGGCCTCCTCCTCCTAGCTGAGGTGGTGTCACAGAGCCCCGCAGGTCCTCCAGCCACCGTGGCCTGCAGACTTCCTGCTGCAGAAGGCTTGGGTCCCCTTGCCACAGCCCTCCTCTCTTCACCAGGTGGACGGGCATCCCCACAGTTCCTGAAGCTTTGGACACACCACTGTGCAGTCTCTGGGTGGGCTCTGGCCTGCCCCTCAGCTCCGGCCCCACTTCCTCACGAAACAGGTGACTGTGCGGGCTGTGCCTTGTGTTTGTATGGCTGCTGCATTTTCTTATTTGACTCTTACAGCTCTGGGGAGTAGGAAAGGCACATTTCCATTACTAACGTACTGAGGTGGAAGCCAGAGAAACAGGACTAGGGACTCAGGCCGTGCAGCACCCAGGACCCACCCACCATCTGCTCCCCCGCAGTTCACATCACCTCTGCCAGCCCCTGGTCCTCACCCAGACTTCTCCCACCTTGCCCTCCAGCCCTGTAGCCAAGCACCAGGACCAGGCACCGAGCTGGGAATCTGCTTCACCTCCTTTAGAATCGATGCTCCTGCTGTCCCTAAGTCTGTCAAGCAGCTAAATGACGCATCCCGTGCTCCAGTGGGTTGAGGGACATGTGTGCCCACAGCTGTCAACAGCAAGGGGACTGTGTTGGAGGAGAGGGGGAAGCAGAGAGGAATAAAAATGGACAGGGACTTCAGCAGGCCAGGGCCCAGAGTCCTCAGGAAGTGGGCTGCTTCCTCAAGTCCTCGCTGGTTGTATCTCAAGCTAACGGAGGTACCAGGAGGCTGCACAAGGGGGGCCCCTGGGAGGGGAGGAAGATGGCTGAGGGATAAAAAAGGTCTGGAGAGGAAACCACGAGAAAATCACGTGAATGTCACTGAATTCGATGGCTACATTCCCTAGGAGGGGGACACTTTGAGACCACGCCAAAGGAGGGGACATGTTCAGAAACATCCCCGAAGGATGTGGACTGAGGAGGGGGCTCAGGGGCAGGGAGAGGGAAGCACTCTGGATGGGCGTGCTCCGCACAGCCTGAAAGGAGGATGGCAGCCGGCACTGCTCCGTGGAGAGAAGGTCCAAAGCCACCTCACAGCTTGTTCCTGCAGCCCTGCAAGTTGCACATGTCCTCTTTCTCCGCAGGACACTGTCCGCTTCCTGGAAGGCGATCCTTAGAGAGCGCCTCCACCCTCTGCCAGTGCCTGCTGAGCCCTGCGGCTCTGCGGAAGACTAACGGCCCGCCAGGAGGAGGCTGGCAGGAAAAGGGGGCGAGGACCTCCCCTCCTGGGTGAGCCTGCCCCTGGGACCCGGGGAAGACCCCACCCGCCTGCACACCTGGCTCCTCTGAAGCTGCCACTGTCAGAGGAGATTGGCAAGGACTCCCCTGGGAGCAGCAGACCACCCGGGGGGGGCAGGGGGGACCAGGTCCCACCTGTGGCAGATCAAAGCATGTGCCACACTTGGGGAGACACTCTGGGCCAGGAGGCGGGGTACGGAAGACGTAAGGATGCGAACTTCGATGTCCCCACTCCATTCCAGAGCCAGCCCCTGGGTGCCCCTGCTGGAGAAATGTGTGCATCTCCCCGTGTTGCCTCACCCAGCCCTTCCCGCCATCACTGAGGGGAAGACAGGAGCTCCTCCCTCACGCACACCTGACTGGACCCTACCATGGGCGCACAGGGAGGAAAACGGACAGGGACAGTTGGAGGGACACAGGTTTGTTCTCTTTCTGTGTTCCTGTTGAAAGGAAGGCAGACAGCACAGAACAATAAAGCCAGCCTGGAGAGTGCAGAGAACTTAAGGACTGGCTAAGGAGCAGACTTCCATTAATTCTAATGATTATTACGGCAGAACCAAATCAGTACAAAATAAAAATGACAACAGCTAACAGCTGCCGGAAGGCTGTCGAAGATTCAGAATATCTCGGCAGGTCCAAATCTGCAAAAATGATCTGGGACATACTGGGACTGAAAAATGCAATGACCACAGGAAAAAGGTAAGAATGGGCAGAAGCTGAAATTAATTAAGCAATGAAGGCAAAATACCGATCTATAATTAAAGGCTTTACTTGGGGGAGAACTGCTCTCGATGAAACTGTAAAGTTAGTAAAATATTCCGTATCCAGCTTTGCATACAGTGGCTAAACATTTCAAGTATTTCTATATTTTTTAGATCTATTTAACTGGATTTACCCCAGAAAATACTTCCACTACAAAAATTCAAGGTTGGAGATTCTGTCTGAAATGCTTGCATTCCTCAGTTTCCAGAATGGAAACTGCGGGAAAAGCAGCAGGGGGACCCTGTCCAGCAACTCTGGCTCCAGACAAGATGGAGTGGACAGTCCCCTCTCTAATCCCCCACGAGGTACAACTGGAAACGCAGATGCTATTGGTAAAATTAACCAAGACAGCGACAGGAAAAACAGGCAGCTGGCTGGGCAGCTGGGGCCTTCCCAGCAGCACCGGGCCCCTTCGCTCTCCCCTGGCCAATTCTGTATCTGAAATGAAGTTTGCATTCAAGATTGAAAGGCACTAGGATACTTGGAGGCCTAGGGAGGGGTACGGGGGAGGGAGGGTGTAGGAAGAACTCCTAGGAGACTGGAGGGTGGGAATATGGGGGATCATCTCAGAAGATCTCTGTCCTCCATGAGATATCCATTTAACTCAGGGGTTCTTCTGGGGG
>PVKS010025014.1:0-30381 GCA_004027875.1 Aplodontia rufa | reverse complement strand
TTACAAACTCAAGTGTTCAAATAAAAAGTTAAATTTGAAGTTATCATCCACTTATGTAGTTTTCACCACTCTGAGTTTTGGAAACATAAACAGCTTTGAAGATTGGAAAACTGAAATTCTAATCAACATGTATAACATTAATAGATAATGTGAATAAAAAATGCAGACTTGGACTCAGTTCAAATGTATCTGGTTTGTCAGCATAAGAACCCTTAGTGTGGGGCCCTCTAAGAGTGAACGACATGGGGTGACATGGGGACTAAAGGGAGATTCATGCCCTCTTTCCTGAGATGAGCTAGGGATAAGAGAGACTAAGTCAGTTTGTCTGGTCTTAGTCCTCCTCTCTTGATGGGAGGTGATGACACTCAGAGAGCAAAGGACAAAGCCCACCTCCACACCCCACATTACTTCTTTACCCCCTGAGAAAGGTCCCCTCCCTACTGCCTGTTTCTTTTCTCCCTTGACTGTTTTGCCAAACAGGTAATAGTGCTAGGAATCCTTGGGAATCGGAAGTCATGGTCTGCTGACCGCCCAGCTAGATAAGGTATAATTCAAAGGCTGCATAGTCTCCAGCTATCATCTGAGACCCAAAGAAACAGTCCACCCTCCACAACCGATGGTGAGTGGTAGTGACAGAAGGAGAATCCTGATCTTCGCTTCTCCAGGAAGGCTCTTTGGACTATGCCACCTGAAATTGAAGGTAAACAGGAAATAGTATGGGATAACACATGTATGTGCGTGCATGCACCCACACACATGCACTCACATGGAACAAGTATAAACAACACCCTGCCCCAACTTGCATGGCATCTAGTGGCCACTGTTTCAAGGAATTTTAGTTGGAATTAAACAATATTCCACAAAGCAATTAATTTGGAAACACCCAGGGAAATCACAGAATCCTCTGACATGCTGTGATGTTGCACCACACGTCATGAATCAAACAACTGACCGAATAAGTTGGGAATGTCATGAAAGTTCCATTAATTCTCCTGTCATCTACACAAAAGAAAAAAAAATCAACCAAGTAAAATCCGAAAAAAAAAAATTCTACAATCTCCATTCGCCTGAAACTCCTATTGTTCAAACAGAGAGAAATTACGTGGGTTTTGTGCCTCCAGACAGTCACATGAGGCACAGGGTCACAAGGCTATCTGAAGAGCTGTGTTAGAACTCTGCTCTGTGGGCTTCTCCTTCCTATGATGGTGGCTTGGTCTCCATCTTTCTACGAATCATTCCTAGACAAGAGTCGAGACTGGAAAAGTCTCAGTCTGCAATGCTCCAACCTCACACCAGTGCCACAGGTCTGCAGAGAGGGCCCCTGCTCTAGGAGCAGAAGACTGAGCAGCCCCCACTAAGGGAATCTCTCTCACTTGTGGGTATGTTCCTTAATTTGATCACAGAGATTAAACCAAATAGTTCAAACAAAAACACCTGGTCCTCTCCCTGCCAACCATTCATTCAATGGCAAAAAAGCAATATTTTCCATAACATGAATAATATAAAAAGGTGTACTAATGAGATTTATGCAATATTGGAAAGAAGGATTATGAATAGGTAATTACACTTTTAGGAGATTAACAGATTTCAACCAGTTAAGCCCCAGGGGATGATTATCTCATTAGTCCTATGCACTCAAAATAAATATAGAATAGAACGGATTTGACCAGTGAACACCAATTTCACCAAAAATTTGCAAAGAACAAGAGGTGGATTCAGAAGCTATGTACCAAATATTACCTAAGTGCATTTCATGCTGTAAAAGAACAGCACTTGGCCCAGCATCCTCTCCCTGTCAGAGCCACTCACATTGACTGCCACCTTGCCAGGATTCCAAACAAACTACCTGGTCTCTTCTGCCCTCCCAACCTGCCTGTTCTCAGAGTACTTCGTGTTCTTTGAACGCCCCTGAAACTATTGACCTACCTTTCCCTCCGGCCTCTTCTGTGGTTTGTTCTGTGTGTTTGGAAATGTATTTAACCTCATCCACTCTTACTCCTGGGAGGCACGAGAGCAAGGTAAGCCCAGGTGACTCCTGGGAGATAAAGCCCACTTTCTTGGCTTCAGTTAGATTCCTTTTCCAATACGGTTCTGGAGGAAAGAGAAAGAACCAAGAAGGGCACAGAAGTTCTGCCCGTGAGAAGTGTTCTCCAAACAAGAAGAATGAGAAAAAACAGCGACCTGTCAACAGAAGCCCTTCATCAACAATGACTAACAGTGAATGAGCTCCTTTCATGTGCTGGGAGCTACTTTAAGAGCTTTACCAGCATCGACTCATCTACTTTGCTCAACAACTTCACGAGATAGACAGTATGAGAATCCCTATTTCTCAAAGTAGATGGTAAAAGTGGAAAGAGAGAAAGTCAAATTGCTCAGGATCAGAATGTTGGAGCCGGGATGAGGACACAGACAGTCCTGCTCAATAAACAGAGTAAACCCAATCGAACACTCCATAGTTCCTGAATGTGAGCCCCATGCCAGGCTTGTGTTAGAGGAATTGTACATATAACTTCATTTAATCCCAAGTCAGGACTACCTCATTACAGAAATGTCAAGTAAGGAAGCCAGGATCCAAACCAGGGTTAGAATAAAGAAAAACTAGTTTTTTCCTCTACACCATTACCTCCACAAAGCCATATCCAGTCATTTCCTAGAGAGTAGGTGGGAAGTATAGGAAGACAGGGAGTGTCCTGCCACTGAAGATGGCCATGGAGAGCCAAGCATCTATTTAAGTGAGGCAGACTTTTCAAGTCACTTCCATTGTTTCCATATAGCTAGGGGCATTCATCCACATTTACTTTTGTGACTTTACTATGTCCTTTTCATAAAAGGTTCTGATTTATCACCCCTGCGGTTGCTAATGACCTTCTTTTCCATTTTTGTTTTCTCACAATATGTGGGTGACATGTTCAATAGTTCTATTCTTCCTGTTGCTATTGCTACTGTAGCTGAGAAGTTTGGGATTATGGAATGCCCTGAAAAACAAGTCTGAATTGTCTTCTTACAAAACAGACATTTCCTTGCTTCGTGTTTTCTGCCCACAACGAGAATCATATTGTTCAGGCTTGTAATGAACTGGGTGCTCCTAAGAGAGCAGCACGGCCCCACCCACGCACCTCGCCGGGAATGTTTTGTTTCTCTTCAGACCTGGATCTGTAGAGTGATCTGAGTTTTTGGCATACTTGGAACTTTGTGATCATTCCCAAATTAAGAAGTGTTACACAATAATGAAAGGTCATTAGATTCTAAATCCATCATCATAATGGAGTCAGTTTCTCCAAGAGGGAGGAAGGACATCATAACAAATATAAAATAATTACCTAATTTTTTATTGAGCGTTTACTATGTGCCACTCTACTAAACATTTTACAAGTATTACCTTGTTTAATCCTCACACACAAAGGAGAGAAGAGAGACCCACCAGGTTTCCAGGTAAGAAAACCAAAACTTGAGAAAGTTAAATAATTTGTCTAGATCACATATTTATGAATGAGGGAACAGCATTTGGAAACAACTGCTGGCTTTAAGAAGCCTGTTCTATACTATCCAGCATGGCCTTCTACCATCGCAATAGACTCAATTAACAGTGACTTAGTCTATGTGGGCTCCTATAACAAAATACCATAGATGGAGTGGCTTATAAACAATAAAGGTTTATTTCTCACAGATTTGCAGACTGGGAAGTCCAAGAACAAAGCAAAGGCAGATTCAGTGGCTGTTGAGGGCCTGTTTTCTGATTCGTGGACACAATCTTGTCACTGTACCCTTACATGGTATAAGGGGTTAACTAATTTTCTCTTTTAATGGCACAAACCCCATTCACGAAGGCTCTACCCTCATAATTTAATCACCTCCTAAAGACCCAATTTCCTAACACCATCACCTTTGGGTTTAGGATACTCGCATAACATACGAATTTGGGGAGATGTGAACATTCGGTCCATTTCAATTCCCAGATGCTGAATGATCTGAATCCACACTCCATGGCTTGAAGCGCATCGTTTTTGGGAACTTCCACTCTCTTTATATGTTGATTTGTGTCCTACCATCCTCAAACTTAGACACTCAAGAACTGGAAGCAAAATTTAAAGTACAAGGACTTACTTCACTTTCAAATGTACTAATTTTGTTGCCATTATATTATTTTGGGGAAAGTAAGGTCATTTGGTTCTATGCCATTGGGCTTTATCTTTCGAAGATATGCAGTTTCAGAAACATGACAAAATCATTTTTAAACTCTACTTGATTTATTCATAAAATAGTTTTGGCTAATGTTTTATGGCAGTGACACTCTAAAATACAGAAATAAAGGGAAATTTGAAGTTTTACATAAAAAAGGACAAGAACCAATTAGGTGAAATTTGAGCTTTAAAATTAAGATTATGCAGACATATCTAGCCAAGTAGAAATGTGGATAATCCACCCTCTAGATTGGCTTGAAGTGATACTATTATGGAAACCTCCCAGAAGTTCCATAGAATTGAAATTCCCATTTCCTTCTTTTCATGAGAAAAAATAAGGCTCACTGTGTTCAAGGAACTGGCTTAGGATCACATAAGTAATTAAAATCAGAAATCAGACCAAATTTTGTTAACCATTCTCAGCCTTGTTACTTATCTGTACCACTCACATTTTTTTCCTATTCAGTTTTATCCCTAACCCTCTTTCTGCACTTCCTCTATCAAATTATAATTTTCATTTTTAAAAAATTAGTACTCTGGGCCATGTGGGAAAGATCACATTTGATTTCTTTCTGGGCTATTAACTCATCATGGAACAAAGTTTTTGCCCTGGTTCCCCCTTGCTGCGCCGCTCTCTCCCAGCTGCTCTTTAGTTGATCTCCAAACAAGGACAATGACCGCTTGCAATGGAACCTGGAGCAGAGGCCACATCCACTGGGACAGCCGACTCGCTCTGAATTTTACAATTCAGGAAGACCTTGTGTCTCGGCCAGTTACTTTTTTAAGCACCTGGAAGCCGCAAGCAAGTGATGCAACATGTTCTCTTGATAACAAGCCAGAGACAAGATTAAATATTGGTCTTTCTCATGAACATGCAGCCAGAAGTTAAACTTTGGTGAAATAAAATATTTGTGGCGCATGGTTGCAGTGCGTTTTGCGTCCTGGTTCTTCCTCTGCATGGAGCTCTTCATCCGAACAGGTCGATGTTGTGCACCAGCTGATGTCAGAGTTCCAGGAGTCAATACCAGACACTCTCAGAAGCTTCTTGTGTCTTTTTCCCAGACCGGAACAGCAGGAGGGACTTCTTCACAAGGGCCAGCAAGGAAGAAAGGACTTTTTGTACCCTCTGCAGACATCAGAAGTCTTTCTGTAATGTCTTGGGCAGTGCCCATTCTACTTCATGCCCCTACCTGCCACCGGGGATGGCACAGAATGGAATGCCAGCTGACAGTGCACCTGCTGGCCAACTCTCTGAAACAGGTTCAACAAGGGAAATCACAGTTCATTGCCAAGTCCCAATTATCTTGACCCTGCTGCTTCCCATAGAGAAAGGCCGAAAAACGTGCCACTAAAAGGTGGCAGGGTGCAGAGAGGTGCAAAGACTCTGCCAGAGCACATGCGTACTTCTTGTTCAAGGGCTACACCTTACCAGACCACCATGTGGATTAGATTCTGCCTGCCTAAAATTCGTACATTCAAGTCCTAACCCCCAGCAGGAAAGTGGCCTTACCTGGATGGGGTTGTTGGCAGATATAATTCAAATGAAGTCACACTACGTAAAAGGGTCCCAATCAAATACAACCAGTATCCTTAGGAGAAGTCGCAGACATACAGGAAAATCCCCATGTGAACATGAAAACAGAGATCTCAGTGTTGATTCCTCAAGCCAGTGAATGCCAGAGATTATCAGGAGCCACAGAAGCCAGGAGAGAGGCAGGGAGGAGATTCTGCCTTAGAGACCTCTGCTCATACCTTGATTTTAAACTTCTAACCACCAGTACAATGAGACAAAAAATGTATGATTTAAGCTACCCAGTCTGTGGTATTTTGTTATGAAAGCCCAGCACATCAATACAGGCCATGTTTCCAAAGTTTTGAGAAACTTAATGTAAAGTTCTAGAAATCTATACATTCCAGTAGCCAGTAACTAGAATAGAAAAATGTTTATATAATTCATAATAGCAAATATTTCTCCTTATTGGGTGTTACATTGTTTATCTCCTCCCACTATATACCATCAACTGAATGTCTCAAATTCAACTAAAATAATAACAAAAAACTCAATAGTAGGGGCTGGAGTGGTGGTTTGGCAGTTGCAGTGCTTGCCCAGCATGCACAAGTACGCGCGTTCAAACCTCAGCACCACATACACAGCAAAGTCTCTGAGCAACGAAGGCCACATGAAAAATTAAAATGTTAAATAAAAATTGTTTCTCTCTATCCCTCTCTCTCTTAAAAAAAAAGAGCCTGACTTTTAAAAAAAACTCAATAATAAAAGCTGGGTTTTTCTGCACAATCCTTTCTAAGGCAATGCATCATTACAAAGGTTTAGTTAAGATCAGTTAAGCGTTTCTCACAACTCCATTGATACTCCTGAAATCCATATCCTTTCCTTCCCTGCCAGTATTATCACATATATGTTGTGTACCGGATACTGATAAGCATCAGGGGTCCAATTGTGGGCAAAATAGGTAGCCATTGTCTTCACCACTGCTTATGCTCAGTGAGAAAGACAGATGATGATCAAATAATCACTCAAATATATGCAACTGTCAACCAGGACAAGTGCAGGAGAGAAGTCACTGCAACACTTGCCCCCGCTCTGGGCAGGCAGAGCTGGGCTTACTCAGTTCTATAGGTAACACTGCATTACCATGAGTTTTCTCCTGTCAAAAGAAAACAATGTTACATTCAGGAAATCAAACCACCTGTGAAAATTAATCATCTTTATAAAACAACAGGGGCTGGAGTGGTGGCTTGGCGGTTATGGCGCTTGCCTGGCATGCACAAGGACACAGGTTCGAACCCCAGTACCACGTACACAATGAAGTGTCGGAGCAATGAAAGCCACTTGAAAAACTAATTGATTCTCTCTCTCTCTCTCTCTCTCTCTCTCTCTTGTTCCTCTCTTTAAAAAAAAATAAAAACAAGCATAAGAGATAAAATTAGGAGGGGAGAAGAGAAGCAAAGAGGCAAATGGAATATGAAGAGAGTTAAATAAATGGGAAATTCCAGAGAAGATGCTGACCTCAGGTTGTCCAGTTCTGGACTCAAGGATAAAGCAGTGACGACAGATGCCCAGATGGGCGCGTGGTCGTGGTGTACGGTATGTGGTCCGGCATGCGATTTTGTGCAGTTAAAAGGATCTTGCCTGAAATAAAAGCCTACCTTTGTTTGCAGCTCTGCCCTTTTAAACTGGAACATCACCATTCTACATGTTCTGTGCTCTATGCAATTGTGGGCATGTTCGCTTGCTGCCAAATGACATAGCTGGTCACCAAAGGAGCTGCGGAATGCTGCAAAGAAGGGAAGAAAATACATTGAAGAAATCCTGAGCAGCTGAAGAGGCTGCCTCTCACAGTCACCATGTCAAGTCACATTATGATTATCTCTCTAATCATACGCAAGGTTTTCCCACAGGAGGGAACAGAGCCAGGATTTTCAAAGTGCCAGTGTTGACCCCGGGCCACAATGAACAGGTCTGCAGCTACTGTGTCACTTGGTGGAATTCAACAAAGATAATCTGCTTTTTGGCGTTGATTTTTACACCTAGCATGAGCTGTGTTTATACTTCTTGTCTACAGGTGATAAGCAACTTGGATGAGGTACTTTGAGATCCCCTAAACAACCCAGCCATAACTAACTCAAAAACAGTTTAAAAACAATACATACATTACTACATGGAAACACAAAAACTTTGCTTTCTGAAGCAAGTACTCAGGAAACTCCTCTACTGATAGCTAGAGGATGCTTTAATGAGCAAATGATACTGTTAGAGTGAAAAATCTCTATCATGGAACAGCAATCAGCTCACATCCCAGAACGGTACTCTATGGCGATCACTGACTTGGTTTGCTTGATTCAGAATCTGGCATGATGGCTGGAGGCGTCACACCAGCCTTAGTAAGCGGATGCCTCACTACCATGCCTGGGGAATACCAAATGAAAAAAAAAAAAAAAGAGGTCTCAAGAGAGGAAAAGTAGAACAGAGATAAATCATCTGTGGGTGAAAAAAAGCGAAATGCTCAGGGAATAGAGATCAGAGACCAGTTAGGGCAGTGGTTCTCGGAGTGTGGTCCTCAACCCAGCAGCAGGCATACCTGGGAACTATTTTGAGAATCAGATTCTCAGACTTCACCCCAAACCTACTGAATCACAAACTTTGTTGGGAGAATTCAGCAATCCATAGTTTAATAAGACTTTCCAGGAAATCTGGTGCACGTTCATTCCTCGGAGGGTAACTGAGATAGGGAATGAAAATTCAAGAAGAAGGGAAAGAAAAGCAAGACAGAGACATCTTCCCCTATGCAGAATTATCAAAAGAACTTCAGTGTTTCCTGTGGCATTTGCAGACTAACCCTGGAGCCTGCAAATTATTAGAGTCAATAGTCCAAACAACTATAAAAGGGCAAAAAAAAAAAAAAGTCATTCAGGTAGACTGACTGTTAAGTGGTTCTTCAGCTGAAGGGGTGACAGACATGATCCTTGTCCCTGTGACATTGCAGAATTTGCACAAGTTCATTACAAACAGTGTTTTCATCCCAAAATTCTTAAGTGACTGAAATCAGCCTTATGCCCAGGCAGCTGAAGTTTTTGTGGTCTGGCAAGTATCTGGTATGACTCTCTGCACCTGAATTTGAGCATTTTCCTTCTGAATCACTCACTGAGTAAAGAGAATTTGAAAAGAAATTAATAAAACACATTCTTTGAGGTTAGAAAAATACAATCTTTCCTTGATCATTGACTGCCTAAGTCTGTACAAGCAAATGAGATACAGATAAGAAACACACAGTATTTCAGAATTGTGTGGTCTTCCTAATTATTGCATAAATCTAGGGAAACTTCTAAGAGAGGTCATGGGTCAAAGGGAATGTTGGGGATTAAAAATTCAGGAAAGGAAAAATGTACTACAATAAAATCATAAAATTAATGTGGCTTTTCAAACCTAAAATGAAATGCCAGAGAATTTTTTTCTACCTTCTTCACCTCCCAAAATGTTGCAAGTAACTCTTAACTCCGGGTTACTAAAAAGAAAAAGCTTAATGCAAATGGAAGGGTTTTCCTTTGTTTTAAACCCTTTCATTTAGCAGAGACCCAAAATGCACTCTGTGCTTATAAAGTGATACCCATTTGCTAGTTTAGTTCCCCCAAGCTAAGCAAGTAAATGGATGTTTTGGCAAAAAGTCCTAACTCTTGAAATTGTTATACCAGCCATATTTGAGAAACATTGTGTTTATTCACTGTTCCCCTATAATGGAAAATGGTACCAGATTAAATTTTTAAAAGACTTGGAATATTCTAACAAAATTTCCCTTTTTATCTGCCTAATTGTTGTGAAATATTATTGTGAACCTCCTATCTCTCCTACAAGTAGACATTGCATAAGGTCCTTTAAAAGGACAACCAAAGGTGTTAGCTTCAGAGCCATCAAAACAATTGAGTTCCAGCTCATATAAATTATGTCACTGAAAAACTAACATTTGCCCAGCCAGGCCCAACTCCACAAGTTCAGATTCAAATTCAGTTTTCTCTTGGGAATTCATTGCTATCATTTTCTTTCTTTGCCTTTTCTGCCTTTTGCTTTTATGAAGCAAGGGAAACAGTCTATAGTCATAACTGTGCCAGAACTTTTGAGGGCAGCAGGAATAAAAGAACAAAAATAGTAATTTAATATTTTCCACCTGTAGTCATAGCTTTCCTTCAATACTAGTCTCACGCTGGCAAAACATGGATAATGCTCTGACACACCTAAAACTAACTTTCCCTACCACCTTTCTCTGACCACCAAGAATAGACTAAAAATTGTTCATCTCTTTCTTTAAGAAAACCCAGTTTAACCTGGGATACCATTCCGCTTCTACTGAGCACCAGCCCAAGCGTGAGTCCTGCTCATGCCCCAGCAGCCTTCAAAACTAACGCAAACGGAACAAGTTTAGATATTCCAGATCTCAGAACTGTTGCTAAGGGAAGAACCCTTTCATAAAGCATCAGCCCAAAGGGCTACCCCAAGAAATTCAAAAGTTAGGCTAAGTTGCCCTTGGGACTTAAAAAGGCAACCAGTTATTTGAACTGGTACACGGCCAGGCTTTTTGTACTCTGCTTCCTACCCCAATCAGGCAAGTAGATCCGCATGAAGTTGCAGAAGACAAGCAGCTCAAAGGCAGAGTCAGGTGTCCATGACATAGGACTGTGCCCCACACAGACACAGACACGCACAGTCAGACTTAGCTCCTGGAGAGGGGCATTTTCCACCTTAGCAGTGTGGTGCGCTCTGGTTTCTCTGCCTTGCTTTCCTTTTCAACTAAATTGGGGGTTGAAAGGAATTAGAGTCACGTGGGTGGTTGTGAGCCAGGTTTTTTCAGTTGTGTAGAACTAACTTTCCATTCTTCACTTTCTAAACGTGTACTCTGTGCTATGCCCAAGTCTCGAGTCCCCAAAGACCACCAAGGAGCCGAATCCGATACAAATACATTAGGGTCTTTTTATTGCAAGCTCGAGCCTGGGCTCTCTCCAATGCAGCGGATTTAGAGGGAGGGAGCCCCGAGCCCTAGTACAGCGATACTTTTATAGGGTTTCACGGAGAAGCGGGAAATTCAAGCAAAGCAGAGTACGTGATTGATTGATCTTCTAACATATATGATATATTTCTATCAGCCATGGTACCTCTGTCTCGGACTTCTACCGTATAGAGTTTGCTATGTTAGGAATTGGCTCGTCAGCTCCTGATTGGCTATTTATTTGCTAAGGGTCAGTTCATCTGGCAGTATGAAACGTGGTTTGTTGTTCTTTGTTCTTAGTAAATGAGAATTTAGGGCTACTTCAAATACTATTCAAAAATGAGGCCTCTAATAACTACAACACGATTAACTTGCTGTACACTTTCTTTCAGCTGCAATTGACTAAGCCCCTGCTCCGCCTCGCTCGCACTCTCTGGCTCTCTCTTACACTCCCTCCTCGCACCCGCTTGTTCCCTAAGGCTTGCTCAAGCCACCGCTCTGCACTCACTCTCACTCTGCATCATATACATGACATAAGTTAACCTTCATTACAACGGAAGCCTCTGATCTTTCCAAACCTCTCAACAATGACTTTATTTTTCAAGCAATGCACAGTACAGTTGATTTCCTTTATGATAAAATCTATGGATAGTCCTTGGGAATTAGTTTGAAGGAAATTGATAATTATGAATAAACACCAAAAAAATTCAGGAAGAATCCAAGTCTTGTCATCAATAAGTTCATTATTTTCAGTATCATAACATAAATTTTGTTTATAATCTACTGATTTACATTGAGGTAGAACATATAGGAATGTTTTGGTGGGAACCTCATTTTTATCTCCATACCATTAAATATGCTAACTTAACGACATTTCACAAATTTATATTGAATATCTGCTATGTTTCAAATTTTCTTGTAGACACTGCCTTTAAGCAGGTCATAGTGTACAATTTCACATATTTTACATCTGGTGCATATTGCTTTTCAAAACGGCTTTTAAAAAGCAAGTCATTCAATTTGTTTATGTGTGTTAATGTAGACATGCCCAACTTAGCCCAGGACCTGTGAAACTATAGATTTCTCCAAGTTCAAAAAGACATTTGATCAGGTTTGACCCCATTAGACAAAGAAGTCAAAAGACAGCCTGTTTCACATAGAAAAAAAAACAATAATAATAAATAGTTTTTCAATCAAATAAAGGGATATTATAGATAATTTTCTTTAATTTTCCATGTGAAGTAGAAATCAACAATCCAAATGCCTAATTATAAATCACAATAGGAATAAGATTCAAATGACATTTGAGGAGTGTATTTACATGTAAGTTCTAATTTTTAACCATATTTGCCTACAAGTACTCAGCCACTAATCCTTAACCATTACCAATCATTATAGAAATTTGTACAGAAATTCAGTACAAAGTTGAATTAATTAGACAAATGAATTCAGGTTTCATTTCTGAAAACATCCTTATTAAATTCCAATAGGGCTTGTAGGCCATTGGCGACATTTAGAATGAATTCTAATTCAAGTGCTGTGAAGTCCTAGAGTGAAGCTATGAATTAACATATCAGGATTCCTAAGTATGCCAGGTTATTTTATCTTTTCATTGTTCTCCATCCTGCATCTTAGGAGACATAAAGATGTTCATAGGTATAGATACGTTAACTATGCCAGATTTAAGAATCATTACACATATCACCATCTCTGACTACCCCCCACCCCAATTAACAGAAACCCATCTGAGCTTCCTCAATAAAAACGCCTTCCTCAAGTACAGACAGACACTGCCTCATCCCGAGTGGCCTGATTACAATAATCATGACCGATCACCGATTGTGTGGTCTTTTCTAGATACCGTATTAAGTGCTTGACCTCCTTATTCCTCACAGTGTCCCTGGAAAGAAAGTATTCTCTGCCTTTTTCTCAGGTAAAGAAAGTGACATGAGAATTGTCACTCAACGTGGAAGTGGTAGAGCCAACATTTAGATCCAGTGCTGTTCTACTCTGTCACCATGGGGCACTTTTTAAACCCATCGACAGCTTTTATTGAACCATCATGATGAATGTTATTAGGTTATTAGGCTTGAAAATTATGAGAGAAATGTTTTTAATAGCAAAAAAGAAACACAAAAAATGACACATCTGGGGAATGGAGAAATTCTCATGGGGATCATAGCTGAACTGATCTGATCTCTTGAGTGAAAAGTGATAGAAAAAGATACACAAGACTGCAGAAGTTCAAGGAAATGAATATAAGAACAGTCGTAGGAAGCGTGCCCTGAGGACTCACCAAGCGTGTGTGCTAAGTGCTGCATACATCTTCAGTCATTTACACACTCAAGACTGGAGTCAGGAAAATAAAGATAGAGGAAAATAAGCTCATGCCAAACAAACTGCTGCTTCAGGGATGCTCCTCTGCATCAACAACCACATCGAAAAGCTGCCTTGTGACTAGCTGGACATGTCACATTTTCTAATCCAGAGATACAGTGATTTTTTTTTTAAAGAAAGAAGGGACAGTGAGAGAGAGAGATAGATAGAGAGAGAGAGAAGCAATTTTTATTTGGTTTTTCGTGTGACCTTCATTCCTCAGACACTTCATTGTTTACGTGGTGCCTGGACTCACGTACTCACGCATGCCAGACAGGCGCCCTAATTGCGGAGCCACTGCTCCAGCCCCTACTCCCCCCTCCTTTTTTTTTTTTTTTTAGAGAGAAGGACACTGAGAGAGAGAGAGAGAGAGAGAGATTATCAATTTTCAATTTTATTTAGTCTTTCATGTGGTCTTCGTTGCTCCAACCCTTCATTGTGTACAGGTGCTCGGGTTTGACCCCGTGTCCTCAGTATGCCAAGCAAGCCCTGTAACCATCAAGCCACCGCTCCAGCCCCAAATAAAATACTTTTATAAGGATTGGAGACAGATATGGGTTTGTTGGACCTAAAGGTTAAGCAATTTGGGAGTTCCTCTTTAAGAAAAAGAATACATGTTTGTGAGTACAAAATTGATTATGAAAATATATGGTGGTAACTCAATGTCAGGTTTTCTCATATTTTCAAATTTAACGGGAACATATAATCATGAGAATGTGGTGAAAGAGCTCTTGCCACAGACCTGGAATGGGCTTGTGCAAGCAAGGGGGTCTCAAAGCTTTTCAGCTGCTTCATGGTTTACCTGACTCTCCAATAAGCAAGAGTCAGGAATAAAGTCATCATCAAGGGTAACAGTGGAGGATACCTTTCAAATTAACCCCAATGGCCTGTTTACCTAAAGGAACTTTACAGCTGTTGCATCTCAGGGACTAAGATAAATGTCACACTTGATTGTCCAACTGGAGGTGGAGGTAGGTACATGTCATCAAAAGTGAGTCTAAAGGTGCTTGCCTGTCAACACGACAGACTGGCATATTGTAACACTCCTTAAACCTCTTCTGGGAAACAGCAACCACTTCTCCCTCCTGGATGTGTCAAAACACATCAGAGCAATAGACAAACAACTCAGACATTTACCACATCTCCATTCTTGTATGTTGACCCAAGGGATCGGGAGGGGCAGGCTTGGTGAGGCAGGGAGCATCCTGTTACACGTAATCCTCCCAGCATCACAGAGTTCATCGCTTCAATTGCTTCAATTGTTATCACACCTTCAGCCTCCCCTTTTTATCTCAATAATTGATGGATTCATTTTTCCTTCCACCTTGTGAAAATCCACTTAGAAGGAGTTTAATACAATCAGGGAGCATTTAAAAATTACTTAGTGGGACCACACATTAATCACGCTACCCTAAAAGAGATAAAGAAAAAGGACGTATAGATATAAGAATAAAAGGAATCAGGTGAACAGGATCCTGGTGGTTTTCATTAAGAATGAACTAATGAGGGCTGGAGTGGTGGCTTGGTGCTTGCTAGGCATGCAGGAGGACGCAAGTTCAAACCCCAGCACCACATACACTATGAGATGTTTGAGCAACAAAGGTCACATGAAAAACTAAATAAAAATTGATTCTGTTTTTCTCTCTCTCACTGTCCCTCTCTTAAAAAAATGAACTAATAAAATGAATGAGCATGGTTTTCTCTTGAAAAGCAGTCTCAAAATGAAAGAGAAAAGTCTTAAGCTGGGTGAAACATTTTAGTTGACAGACAAACTCACTTCCTTATTTGCACCCTTAGATTCTTCTGAAGGCTGGAGAGATTGAACCCTGCCCTGCTGTTTGTTTGATTTGGTCTGAGTTGAAGCCAAGAGATGTGGTGATGGAAGTTTGGAAAAACAATTAAAAAGAAATGTATGTGGTGGTTTTTCTGGGATCCTAATTAACCATCCCATTTCTAGGTAACATTAGGGAAGTTGTGGGCAGTGATTATTATCTCTTTAAAGTCCTAATTAAAATGTCAAACTATAAGGTAGAATGTCTTCAAAGCTGCATGTAATTTGATTGTGTTGGCATATTGGAAAAATGGCCTTGGAAATACAAATAAACCAGCCACTAAAAAGATCCCAGAAGTCCAGGCTTTATTCCAGAAGTATAATCTGTTGAACCAATAGCATTTTATAACTAACCACTCACCAAGTGGTAGACATCCAAATGTCAAAGCCAGTTTCATAACATGGTAACACATAACATGCTGCAGAAGAATAACTCACCATAGCGTTATTTGGGTTGGAAAAGGGTGTTTGGGGTGAGTTCACCTAGATGCTATCACCGACACCTGAATGTGCTCATTTGATGAGTTCCCTAAATGGATGGCCCTACCCACTATCTAAATTCATCCGCTAGAATTTTTGAGCTCCAGAATTCCTGCATATGATGACAGACTTCTGTTACTCTCAAGCCTCAACATCTCAGAGCATGGGTTCCCTGTCACATCTGTGTGTGGGCGTCTGTAAAGCAATCCTTCACTTAGGAAGGTGAGGCCATTATGACACTTTCAGATGCAAGCAGGGGAAAAAAAAGCCAACCAATAAATGTTTTATACAACAAAGACAGCTGTTGTTGTATAACAAGTTCAGCAGTTGATTAATGCAACATCTCAACAACATCAACAATCACCCACTTTCTTTCCATTTCTCCATACCGCCATTCTCAGCATGATAGCTGTTCTCATTATCACACTGTGGCTACATGAGCTCTGGTGTCACCTAATCACATAGCCACATCTACACGAAGGAAAGCAGGAATGTTGCTCCCATGTACAGCCCTTTATCATTTTCTGGAAGCCCCGCAGCAGGCTTGCCATCACATTTCATTGTCCACAATTGTATCCCATGTCCACGAACCAAACACTGTCAAGGAGCACTACGATGAGGTGTGGGTACCTTAATCATTACTCACCTACAGTTCCACAGGTAAGGGGTGACCCAATTTCCTTTGTTATATAGGACAAATAGTAATCTTATCTGCAAAGGAAAAGAGTGAAATAAATCCTGGGTAGGCAACTGAAGGTGAAATGTCTACTGCACCAAGGTCAGAGGTTAATTGCGTTCCCAGTGGTGGTCAGAGCTATACCTCTTATTCAATTCTCTCCTGTTTCCACCCATGGCAACATATTGGTAAAATATCTAGCCAAGATCTTTGGCTATGAATAAGGGGAAATTTTTCCAACTTCGAATGCACCCATCCATTCATTTTTTAATTCACAAAACTAGATTGAGCATCTACTAGGTGTCAAGGCAAGACATGGTCTCTGATATCAGAGAGCTTATAATCTAGCAGGGAAGCACATTAAGGCAAATAAGCAGTACCATAGCGCTTTCATAGGGAAACTATGATACTATAAAGTACTTTAGTAGTATTGTAACCTAAGTGTTTTGATAGCAGTTCCTGAGAACTATATAGATGAACATAGAAGAGGTACCTCATTCCATCTCAAATGCAGAACCTGTGAGTTGTAAGTAGAAAGTCTAGTTGAAAGAAAACTAAACTCTACGAGAACCTAAACATTTGCTCTTCTCTAACTGATTTTGATTCATTCAGCTAACTTCTCAAGGACACTTAGACTACTATAACAGGTGCTCTTAAATTGGGATATGGATATAATTATATAGATATAATTCCATAGAATTAGTGAACTCAAAAAATTAAAAAAATACATTTTAATTTACATTAACCTGTAACTAAAAGTTAACATTTGGGCTAAAAAAATCCACGATAGCACTACTATTGCCCATGACTTTGTCAAAATAGAAACTGCAGATATTTCATGTTAAATTACAGATAATGCAGGCATCTCAGGAAAGCGTTCAAGATTATGGCATTTATAAGACCTATTGCTAGATCTTATTCTATTTTCAACAATTTATTATATTTCAATACAATAGTTTTTTACTTTTTTATTTCTATATATTTCATTTTATTTTATGCATCTAAAAGTGATAGCTACAGAAGAGCTTCACAAGTCTCACCAGACTAATGGAGGTGCATTTCTTCCCAGGCCAGACTCAGTACCTGTATATAGATGAAAGATTTGGAAAAGTATGAGTTTAACATTTGCAATGGTAACCCTATGGCTAAAAAAACTAAAATATTCTTGTACGACAGCAGTAGGAACTCTCTGAATTTCATAATTTGTCATTTGCTAAGGGCCACGTGCAATCAGAAAATTCATCCTCCACCCAAGTTCTTGCAGTCATCCTCCCTGCCATTATAGTCAAGGGCCACAGCTTCTTGGGCCTTAGTAGAGACTTCATCGCTCTCATGGTGGGTGATTTGATTAATCACCATGAAGTACTACTATTAAATTTCAGCATTGTGGTGCTAGAGCAGTGGCTCAGTGGTTACAGTGCTTGCCTGGCATGTATGAGGACGTGGGTTTGAACCCCAACACCACATACACAACCAAGTGTCCGAGCAACGAGTGCCACATGAAAAACTAAACAAAAATTGATTCTGTCTTTATCTCTCACTGTCCCTCTCTCTTTAAAAAAAAAAAAAAAAATCAGCATTGCATTTAAACCCAAGAACATGAGCAACCAGTCCCCAAATCTCATTCTGGAATGTCTGTTACCTGAGACCACTTGTGGAACCAATTGGTGCATTGATCAGTGTCCAAGCAAGAGACAAAAGTCACACTAGTTTTTTGAACAGAGACATTGAATATTTTAAAAATTTAGTTCAATACAAATTCATTACCTAAAAATCTGGGAATAGAACACTAGTCAGTATTGTATAAACTCTTTTGTACAAAGGTATGACTGGTAAATATTTTCAGTTTTGCACTCATCTGACCTCAAATACCAAACTTTTCAATTGTAGAACAAAAGCAACTGCAGATGTCAGACATGAGTTTGCCCATCCTGGCATGGAGGCATCAAGGAGGGAAGTGTTACAGGTGGTAGCCACACTCCTGGGCCTGGGATAACACAGGGAGCAGGTGCGACTGTTTTAAAAGCTAGGGGTCTACAGGAAAGACCTTGTGGGGCTGAACCTCAGACTTCTGAGGAGGAAAAGCCAGTTGGTGTTGATGATTCTGAAGGTAGTGTGATAACTCAGTTCTTCAAGGTTGGGGAAAACTGCAAAATGAATCCCACAGTTGGAATGAAAAGGTAGTGTTGCAGCTAAGGTGCAGACAAAAACTAGTGAGAAACCTACAGGGAGGAGTAATTCCCTTCTCCCTCTTCAACATGGCTGCCTCCATCTAGCGCCCCCTATTGGCATAGTCTAGCTGGGAGCCAGTGGGCCAGGACCAAACTCAGTTTACAAAGTTGCAGCCTCAACATCACAAAGAGGAGTTAGGAAGGGTGTGTATGGAGCTGAGAAAGGGTAGCTTTATAACAGGCACATAAGTGGTTCATAAGCTTTGCCAAGAACAAACAAGTTGATAATGAACCAACTTCATTTTTTCATGTACTCTGAATAAACTCATTAAGTAGTCTACATGAACTGTATACTTCAATAAAGTTCATTGTACACTTATGCCCTGAAAAGGTATTGAGAAAATTATAGGAGTGCCCTCTTATCAAAAGTTTTGCTCTCTGTGGTTTCAGTTATTCACATTCAGCCATGGTCTGAAAATATTCATGGAAAACTCCAGAACTGAACAATTCATAAGTTTTAAATTGACATTCTGAGTTACATGGTGAACTCTCACACCGTCCCTCTCTCTGACCCAGGATGGGAATCTTCCCTTTATCCAGCATATCCACAAAGTATATGCTACCCACCCTGTGGCAATTGAGACTACATTCCTGTAACTTTTATTACGTCCATTATCATAGTCATTCTATTTTGTTATTACTGCTGTTAATCTCTTTCTGAGCCTAATCTATAAATTAAACTTTTTCGCAGGCAGTGTACGCATAAGGTAAAACACTACTATAGGGTTTGGTACTAACAGATTTCAGGCATCCATTGGGAGTCTTGCAATGTATTCCCCAGAGATAAAGAAGAACTGCTGTATGGTCTCCCTTCTTACTAGTTGGAAAGTAGATAAAGAACTATAACTAATCAGTAAATGCAATGCACTTATTCAGATCACTTTTGACAGAGATAGGACCGCTAAGGCTGAGACGTTTTCTCCTGGTATTATTATTATTACCACTTCTGGGCACATGCAGATGGCTCCTTAATCTCCTCAAAATCTCCTGGGAAATTAAAAGGAATACTAGATTCATTCAGCATTTTAAATAAAATAGCAATGTTTTTTTAATGGGGTACTTCATTGCTGTGGGTGGCAGAAACAGACTGGAGACGGAAGAAATGATAATTAGTAAGCTCTTCTATTTATGGAACCTGGTCCCTGGTCAAAAGGACCACACATTCTTTGCCCTTGGATCATCTCCACTATTAATAATGACAGGGATTCTAAGGAGTAAAAGAAAATACAGCATGCCCCAGGTTAGCATGCCATAGTTGGAGGGTCCCTCCTGTATTTCAGGTTCCAGTTTCCCTGGGATGTTTGCACCAAACAACACAGTGGGCCATGCAATATTTGGAATTTTTCTTTCCCATCTCTACTATTCTAAGTCTTTGGAGAGAGATGAAACAAAAAATATTTCAAAACTTTATTGTCATCTTTGGGAACTGTCTCTGTCTAGCACCATCCCACTCTTGATCATTTCACTACACGTTGCCTCCTAGTGACATTTGACCTTATTCAGTATGGCTCCTTCAGCCAACCAGAACTTACTGTGTATTGACTGTTCAGCACCCAGCTCAGCATGGGGCACTATGGGATTCTCAAAATGGCACCCATTGTCAAAATGTTTTCTATGTGGTTAGAAGAACAGAATGAAAATACATGAAACCATTGAAGCCAAAAGAATGTTAAATGAGGTAACTTATTTCTCAGTATCCTCATTGTAGATCCTCCCTGGTTTAGGAGATAAGGTTATGCCATCCTAAAAGATGACTGTAGAAGACCAGAAAATACCACTCCAAATGTGCCTCTTTGGCATAAGGACTATTTTAGGAGGATTATTTGGAAAGACACAAGAGCAGCTCTATGTTTTGTTAAGAAAATCTCCATTTGTAAAGATGACTCCCTCTGAATACCAGGAAGAGAAAGATGATTCTAAATCCTGAAAAGCTCCTATTATCAGAGAAGGCTAAATTCTGCATAACGAATTTTACCCTGGGCACCTCATTTTCTCCTAATCATCTCCCTACCACTGACCTCCCCAGCACCCTTCTTCATCTTAGTTCAAGGTGGCATTTAAATCGCAACTCTTCTTTGATATTTGCTCATCTTCCCTGAGCATCTCCCATGTACACATGAGATTCACACATAGATAAACTTCTGTTTTTCTCTTGTTAATCTATCTTTTCCTTCAGGATCAATCTCAAGTAAGAATTGAGAAGGGTAGAAAGAAAATTACTTTCTCCGCTCCGACACTGGCAAAAAGAAAACAAAACAAAAATTCATGAACTGAAGTAAGAAACCCGAGATTAAAAACCAGAAATAGAATTTAGACTGGGCCTTGATGGGTATCTAGGATCTAAACCAAGGGAAGTAAGACCAAGGAAACAGCTGAGTGAGCAAAAGCACAGGGGGAAGAAGAAAGAAAAAAGGAAAGAAAGAAAGAAAGAAAAAGAAAGAAAGAAAGAAAGAAGGGAGAGAGGGAGGGAGGGAGGAAGGAAGGAAGGGAGGGAAGAAAGAAAAAGAAGAGAGAGAAAAAAGAAAGAGAGAGAAAGAAAGAAAGAGAAAGAGAAAGAAAGAAAGAAAAGAAAAGAAACTTTTGGACTTAGGCCAGGCAAGGGCCAAAGATGTGATAAAAGAACTGTGCCAAATATGGTTCATAATAGTTCATGGAGGAGTTTAAAAGATTGTTAGGATTATTAGTAAAGTGTGAACATGAAGCAGAAACTTGAGGGAAATGTGGTCAGACCTGCTGAGAATGAGGTTCTGGAAGGATAGATCATCAGCATAAAGAATGGTTTGGCAAGAGGAGCGCAGCCCTTCTGAGATGCCACAGAGGAGTCTAGTACAGGCACCCAGAACCAGGTGGTCAAAAATCCCAATAGAGCAGTGACCATGAGAATGTAGAGTGAGGCTCAGGATCAAGGAATCGAGGTGACGGTGGAAGCCACGCACCAGTTGCTACTTACTTTGACAGCACCTTTTCAGCATTTGGATCCCCTTCTGGCCTCTCCACCTTTGGCATACTCCTGCCCAGCCTTATGTATGGATTGCCAGGATCCAAGCAAAGATAGTACCATGCCCCTGGGGCAGAAGGATGAATTCCTTTCCTCAGTCTCCCTTTATTTATTTTTTTGCCATTATGTCCCTATACTGTACATCTTTTAATTTTCTATACATCATGATGTTTTGACATCTCTAAATAAATACCTTTCCCACTAGGGAGACTGCTAATCCCTGGCCTTGCCAATTCTTAGGAATAACGAAGGGCTCAGCGGGGAGCATGTCTTTGCTCATCACCCAGAGCCACTTCTCCAAATTGAGCTGATCCACTCCTGGAAAGCAGCATTCCTCTACCTTCATCGTCCCAGGGCTGCCCCTAGGAATCACCTCTAGTTTAAAGCCCTCTGAACTCATTCAAACCTGCCAGTTCTAAACTTTTCACCTGCTTTGCTTTGCCTTTCCCTGCAAAACCCAACCAAGGCCATGCCTGAGGCTCCTGCCTTCTGCCTTCTGACCACACTGGTGTCTCCCCCAAGTGGCTCTGCAGAGCACACCGTAGTCCTGTCTCTAGGATTGTGAATGTAATCAGTTTTGTTCCCCTAAGCCTCTCCTGACTCCTGACTCCTTTTGTGGCTGCAGCTGATTGATCATATCATTATATATATATATATATATATATATGTATATATATATATATATATACATATATATATATATATATATAAAACAGGGGCTGGAGCCATGGTTCAGCAGTTGGGGTGCTTGCCTGGCATGCCCTAGTACATGGGTTCAAATACCAGCACCATGTACACAGTGAAGTGTCCCAGCAACAAAAGCCAAATGAAAAACTAAATGAAATTGATTATCTTTCTCTCTCTCTCTCTCTCTCTCTCTCTCTCTCTCGTGCACACACACACACACACACACACACACACAATCCCTCTCTCTTAAAAACAAATCCTTTAAAATATACCACATACACAACGAAGTCTTGGAGCAATGAAAACCACATGAAAAACTAAATAAAAAATTGTTTCTCTCTATCTCTCTCTCTCTCTCTCTCTCTGTCCCTCTCTCTTTAAAAAAATGGACTTTGCTAACAGGTGAGTGAGATTTCATTATTAAACATTCTAAGAGATCAATTGTATAAGAGATAACACATGCTAAGAGATCAATTATATATATACATGGAATCTCTCTTTGAAATGTCACATTTAGAAACTGCTCTTACAGAAATACTTAGGAAGTAATTTTAAAATCAAGTACAGCCCAGTGTAATGTCATTTATTTTCTCTTTTTATTTTATACAATGCCATTTGTTCTTAAGTACAGTGATCTTTAAACAGCAATTTATCCCATAGTAAACTCTAATATCACCAAATCTCAGACTATTCACAGTTAACAAGTATTTTCTTGTCTCACCCAACACAGATTTTCATGACTTTTCTTTTGGCCCCTTTCATAATATTTCACACGACTTCTCCCATCCCCTTCTGGAATCCAGATTGTTCCTCATGGTCTATGGCCTCTGCAAAAGTTTCTACGAGACAAACTTAGATTCCCAACTTTTGTGTATCTGGTTGCAAGATTTTATAACTACTGCCTGTGATGATTGTTCATACAGGCTGAAGATACTCATTCAGTCCACCTTTTAACTTAGAAGAAACTAAAAATTTTAGGGGATGGAGTAGTGGCTCAGCAGTTCCGGCAATTGCCTGGCATGCATGAGGATGTTGGTTCAAACCCCAGCACCAGGTACACAACAAAGTGTCTCAGCAATGAAAGCCAAACGAAAAACTAAATAAAGTTGATTCTCTCTCTCTCTCCTGCTGTCACTTTCTCTCTTTAAAAAGAAAAAAGAAACTAAAAATGTTACTAACTGCATTTACTCACCAAACCCTAAAATATTAAAATGGTGTATGTATAAGGCCCAAGTTCCTCATGCTCTCTCTTCTGCTTCAGACAGAAAGGAAAAAAAACGTTGAAATATCTTTGATAAGAGATCATAGTAGCAACGAGTATAAAGTAAACTGAATAAAAAGAATATACTAAAGATGTCTAATGTTATTAAATGGTATGTATATGTATGTATTGTCATTTATATCACAAAACTTTTTTAAAACAAGTGAAATAGCTTAAATACAATGGAGACTGTATAAGAATAAACAATTTGTTGCAATTTGATATTTAATCATTTAGATATTTTCTTTAAGCACTTTTAGATAAATGGTTGTGTGTTAGGTCCAAAGCAACATGACCAAAAGTAAAACTTATCTTCTGCCCTCAAGAAGCTGATGATTCCACTGGGGAAGAAAAGAGAATAAAAGTTAAATCAGAAAAATCAAAGACATAGGCTTTTTGACCCAGATACACCACTTTTTGGATACTAGCCTAAATATTTATGTATATAACTACATGGTTTTAAAGAATATTTTTTAATTACTAACCTTAATAAAATGATGGATTAATTTTAAAATATGGTCATATATAATAAAATGACATGCACTCATTAAATTTATATGGAAAGTACTATTTAATGTCATGGAGATGTGTTTGTGGTTTATTGGGGGGAGAATCAGGCTAAAAATTAGTAAACCTTGTATGATCTCCTCGGCATTAAAAAATATGTCAAAAGATCACCTACATAAAATCCACAATTGATATCATATTTAAGAGGGAATATCAGAAACAAGACAGGGATGTCTACTCTCGCCTTCTATTCATCAGGGCACTGGAGGTCTTAGCCAGGGCACTTGGGCATGAAAATTAAATAAGTAACATCCAGGTTGGGAAAGAAGATGCTAAATTAACTTCATTTGTAGATGACATATTCATGTGCATATAGAATTCCTTCAGGAGTCCACCAAGACACTACTAGAACTAATCAATGAATTAATCAAGGTTATAAGATACAACATCAAAATATAAATATTAATTGTATTTCTATACAACAGCAATTAACAAATCAAAAATGAATAAAAAAAATAATTCCAATTAAAATAGCATCAAAACGAGAAACTATTTGCAAATTAACTTTCAAAAGGAAGTGTAAAACTTATACTCTGAAAACCACAAGGCATTATTGAAAGTAATTAAAGACTTAGATCATTAGAAAAACATTCCATATTCATGGCTCAGAATATTTAATATTTATTTAAATATTTACTTTATTTTAACAATATTTAATATTGTTACAATGGTAACAAATTGTATCTAAAACTGATCTAAAATTCAATCCAAACCCTATAAAAATAATAGCTGATTTATTTTCAGAAGTGGACAAATCAATCCCATAATACATACTGACAGGCAAGGAATGAAGAATAGCTAAAACACTCTTGAAAAAGACACAAAATTAGAGGATCCATATTCCCCAAGTTCAAAATTTACAAAGCTTCGGTAATCAAGACAGTACAATGCTGCAACAGGATAATCATATCAGCAGGTGGAACAGAGTTTAAAATCCTTATATTTATGGTAATTGATTTTCAAAAATTGTATATATATAGAATATATATATCATATATAGTAGCTAAGTTTTGTATATATGTTTGTGTGTGTGTATATATACACAAACATTATACATATATATATATATATATAACCATCAAAGCTAAGTTTTATATATATAACTTTTCATAGTCTGCTTGACGTTTTTATTTTTCCAGTTCAACTGAAGTATAGAAATTTAACCTTGTTTTCTGTTCCTTTTTGTCTCTCCCACTTGTAAGAAATATTTTCTCCATATATACTTGAAGTTGCAACAGGAACTGCGATAATTTTTGTTTCAACCATCAAACCCAGTTTACAAAACTCCAAAAATGAAGTAAAGTCTTCCTTATTTACCTACAGTTTTGCTCAGCGTGTTCTTTCTCCTTCCCTGATGATCCAAACTCTCTTTGCCATTTCTGTTTTAAGAACTTTTAAAATCATTTCATTAAGATAGTGCAGCAGGCAACAGAATCTTGGTTTTCCTTCATCTAAAAAGTCCTTGATTTCCTCCTTCAATCTTGAAGTGTGTTTTCTCAGGATAGGAGACTCGGAGTTGACGGCTCTTTCTTTCAGCATTTGGAAAATACTGTACCATCCTCTCTGGCCTTCCTTTCTAATGAGAAACTCACTGTCATTCAAATAATTTCCCCACGGAAAGGTGTCACTTCTTTCTTGCTGCTTTCAATATCTGTTCTTTACATTTCTGTTTTCAGAAGTTTAATAATGATGTGCCTTGGAATACAAGTGTTTCTTTAGGGTTTTTCCTGTCTGAGATTTTTCCCAGATTCTTCAATCTGTGAGTGTATGTCTCTTGTCAAAACTGGGAAATTTGCAGTCATTATTTCTTTGTGGACTTTTTCAGATATGCTTTTTTCCCTCTCCTTCCAGGACTTCAATGAAATAAATGTTAGCTCCATCTCTGGTTAGGATTCTAAACCCTGAGAGTTTTATGGAACAGAGCACCAATCCCTTGGTACTCTAAAGGAGCAGGGGCTTCTCTGTAGTACCCAGAATGATGCTACCATCCAGAAAAGCCTGCTTGACTTCAGATTCCCTACATGATGCTTAAAACAGAGAGGTGTCCTGATAATAATGCAGAAGGAATTTACCACTATTCCTGGTGTCAGAATTAATTTGATTTAAAGTAAATAAAGCAGTATTTTATGTTTGTACATTTAATTTGTAAAATATACTGTAAACCCCTTATAATAGTTTTTATTATTTTACCTAATCTGGGTAAAATTTAGAGAGAAAGACAGAAAAGAGATTTATTTAGCTTTCAGCTTTGGAGGCTCAAATTCCAAGATTGGGTGGCTCCATTGATTTTTATCTCTGGTGAGGACCTCATGGTAGATGGCATTGATGCCAGTTTGATGCAAGTCAGGTTCGTGTCCCCCAAAGACAAAAAACGAAACAGGACATGGAGGCAAGCAGAGTAGACATACTTTTATGTTAAGAAAACAACAGGAAGCAAAGCATAGGGGAAAGAGCAGACGTCCCCCAGAGCGGGAGAAGGGGACAGTGCCGAAGGGCAGTTAGGTTTGCCCTTTTTATAGGAGTTTCTCCCTTCAATTGGTCATCCTCTCCCTTCCCCCACACCTAGGCAAGAGCATGGGAAATTCTGGTTGGGTCCAGCCTTGGGTCTGTGCCTCCGGCATCAATAGAAAGAATGTGGTACCTGGCTTAGCAGAAGGGAGCATCTGCATCTGGGAACCATCTTCTCAGACCCTCCTTACTAGCATTGAGCCATGTCAAATTGATCTTACAAGAAAAAGAATCGGTTTTCCCTTCATTGACTCAAACCTTCTACCTACTCTGACTGCCTAACTTTCCCCCTTGTCTCAGCACCACAGTGGAAGAACTGTGCCCAGATCCTAGGGAAAAATTGGAAGCCAGGAAGTGGGCAGGGGCAGTCTTCTCTTCTGTAACAGCCCGCTTTGCTGGGAAACTGACTTACTCCAAGATCAGATAACACCCCAAGGATCTAATTACCTCACACTAGGTTTCAACGTTGTTTTGTTTTGCTTTTGTATTTTAATACTATT
This sequence comes from Aplodontia rufa, assembly GCA_004027875.1. NCBI lineage: Eukaryota > Metazoa > Chordata > Mammalia > Rodentia > Aplodontiidae > Aplodontia > Aplodontia rufa. The sequence goes on along the minus strand of PVKS010025014.1, from coordinate 3,588 downwards.
TGAACCCAGATATGCTTTACAAGACTAAACTATATTCTCACATTCTCAGTCCTGTTTTTTTTTTAAAGAGAGAATGACAGTGAGAGAGAGAGAGAAAAAAAGAATCAATTTTTATTGAGTCTTTCACATGGCTTTCGCTGCTCTGACACTTAGCTGTGTACATGGTGCTGGGGTTTGGACCTGTGTACTTGCGCATGCCAGGCAAGCTCTGTAACCACCAAGCCATTGCTCCAGTCCCTCAGTCCTTTTTTATTTTTAATTATGAGATGGGGTCTCAAGAAATGGTCAAGCCTGACCTGGAAACTTGTGATCCTCCTGCCTCAGCTTTCTGAGTCACTGGGATTACAGCCATGTGCCACCTTACCTGGCTAGGTCCCAACTATTAAAGAACCTAATACTTCAACATTGACACACTGAGGACCAGGTTTCTAGCACATAAACATTTGGGGTACAAATCATATCCAAATCATAAGGAATTATATAAAAGGAAGAAGAAACAAGACTAATTTATTAAATGTTATTTAGAATTTCCTTCTGCTTTTTAACATTACAAATTAGAATATATCTAAATTTCTTAAATGAGGTGTATCAATAACTCTAGTCTCAGGAAATACAAATAATTTCCTCTTACCAATGTTTGGCTTAGAGTCTGCCCTGCTCTTCTAGCTCCACATTAGAGCTTGCTTTAATATATTCTATTGGCCTCTGAGTAAGATTATGTGTTTGTGATATTTGTGCCTTAATTTTAAAACCATTCAGGAATCCAGCTATTCTGATACAAGGATTTTTCTACTTACTGCTTAAGTATTTGAATTAAATTGTTTCATTATTTTCAGGGAACATTTTATTTTGTTTTAGTTGCAATTAGATACCAATCATATAATGGCACATGCACCATAATCTATAATTTCGTGGAATTATGCCATATAATATTTTCAAAATCTTTTGAAAAAGCCCACCTTCCTAATAGATATGCAGATGTGGGTAGGCGTTCCCAAATAGTTTTAAAACCTCAACCGTCCTTCATAAGTTGCAAGTCACGTTTGAAAGTAACATTCTACAGTATGAAATTTCACAAATTGATATAGTGTGTTTGATGTGATCCAAATAGCATAAGGAATGAAAAGTTTTAGATGACATATGGATTGCTGGACTTGTTTCTTATTGGTTTCAGATTTCCAATTTGTGATGTCTCAAAATTATAGCATCAGTGATACCCTTGGCTCTCCATATTTGTGGATTCTCATTCAAAGTTTCAACCAACTGAAGATCAAAAATATTTGGAAAAAAATTTAAGTCTGTACTGTACATGTCCAAACCTTTTTCTTGCCATCATTCCTTAAACAATGCAGTCTCCTGGATGAAGACTGGATTCAAGTTACGAAGTCGTTAAGTATGCATATGTGAAGGTGTAACAACGAGTCCCTTCAACACGCAAGAATATGTTGAACTAATAGAAAAATAAAATAACAGAAAAAAAAGATAGATTGCACTCTGGGCATAGATTTGAAAAAAAAATAAAATAAGTCAGTTTTTCTTACAGAATTGGCTTTGCACAGTGGAACTGCTTTAATCTGGACCCCCAGTTATCAAAGGAGATTTATCAAAGGGAACCGGGATTCAAGTGTGATTTTCCTTACCTTGCACTGCAGTGTCGCTATTGACTTTAATGGTAACAATTCCTTCCTTTATGCTCTCAATTCCCTCTGTGGTCTAGGAAATGCAGCCACCACCCAGGCAGTGTGGATCTGCTCTTATAGTTAAAAACAGTAGACGTTACTGGTTCTAAGATTTCTTGTGTACTCTATCTTCTTCCTAAAGCTGTAATTTCTTTTGCTTTTTACGGGGTCCTCCTAGACTTCCATCCTCCTCTGCCACTGAATTTCAAAGCTATTTTTGGTTCTCATTTGTCCAATTATTTTCTTTCAAATTTAATTTAGAAATGGGTTGAATGCCCAATAATTCCTATAACTATAAATATCCTCTTGATTCTTAGGTCTATGTCTGCAGACTGTCCATCTCCTTAAGGTCTCACCTAGGATGTATACATCAGATGTCAATATGTTCCAAAACAGTTGGTCTCAAAGTGAGGTCTCTGAGCCAGCAGCATAAGCGTCACTTGGGGACTTGTCAGAAATTCAAATTCAGGAGGCCCATCTCTAGAGCCAGAAACTCTTCGGTAGGTGGCTTGTTAATTAACAAGATCTGCAGATGATTCTGATGCACACCAAAACTGAGAGCAAATGTTCTAATGCAATAATTTTCAAAATTCAGCTTCACATTGTGTGTGTGTGCATGTGTGTGTGAGCATGTTATGGACTGCATATCTGTGTGCCTTTGAAAGTTATGCTGAAGTTTAACTTCCAGTGTGATGATGATGTTCGCAAGTGGAGCCTTTGGAAGGTTGAGGTCATGAGGTTGGAGCGCCATGATGGAATTCACATGCTTATAATGAGGATGGAGAGAGACCAGAGCTCTCTTTCTATTTTGTGCGAATTCAGAGCAAAGGTAAGCCGTCTGCAGGCCTGGAAAGGAGCCATCGTCAGGAACTGAATCTGCTGGCTCCTTGATCTTGGATTCCCCAGCCTCTATAACTGTGAGAAATAATTCCATGTTGTTTAAGCCATCCAGAATATAGCATTTGTTACAGGAGCCTGATTAGTCCAATTGGTCTGTGTATGGATATACACATGCCCACACATATGTCAAACATACATACATGTCAGTCAGTCTTTGGCCTATCCTTGGAGGCCAATTTATTTGCACTGCATGAACACTGTCTTTTCCTGAACTTGAACGCTTGGCACCAAATCTCAAACACCCTAGGTTTGCTAAGTTTAAGGAAGAACTGGGTTCTGAAGCTCACAGATCTTTACTGCCCCTCAGCGCAGCACATCATCGTCTTCCCATCTGTCCTTAATTCTAGAGACAGTGGCACTGGAGTAAACAGAAGCCAGAGACACAGATTTTTTCTCTTAGAGAATAAATTGCCCTCAAAGACACAACACACAGAATAATCACTAATACATACTATAACCCAGACACCCCAAGTATAAAAATATCAAGTGAAAATAAGACCTAAATTAATAAAGGGTTTAATAAAATGTCTGAGACATGTTCCAAAAATTAAAAAAAAAAATACCATAAGATAGTCTTGCTCCCCCAGTGAATGGTCACAGGTAACCACATTTTACAGGGTGTAGTGGTAGACACTTGTAATCTCAGAAGCTTGAGAGGCTGAAACAGGAGGATTGTAAATTTAAGGCCAGCTTCAGCAATTTTTCAAGGCCCTAAGTAACTTGGTGAGAACTTGTCTCAAAATAAAACATAAAAAAGGCTGTGGATGTGGCTCAGTGGTAAATTGCCCCTGGCTTAAATTCCCAGTTAAATAAAAAAGAAACTACTTCTTATGATTCTGTTCCCCTGAGCTAAGGGAAATCTTGAGTTTTTTTCTCTTTCATTTTGTCTTCTCACTTTGCCTCCTCAAAAAGAGACCAGAGGCATTAGGCTACATCTAGTGAAAGTATAAATTACTCTCTTCTATGAAAAACAATTGGGTTTTCCTTTAAAATTTTTAAAAATAGACTT
>PVKS010025013.1:0-30347 GCA_004027875.1 Aplodontia rufa | reverse complement strand
TCTAACATTGTTCTGATCACATTGGCATGACTTTTAACAAAATATTTGTTAAATATGAAAAATGTGAAAATGAAATGGAGTAGGCTCTTATTGGAATTGTCAAGGAAAGAATTTTTAAAAAATTACACCAGATCAATCATCACATTAATATATGTATTGAGTAATGAAATGAATTGTAATCTACTTAAGTAACTAAAACTATTTATATGTTATATATATATATATATATATATATATATATACACACACACACACACACACACACACAAAAAAACAAATGCATACTTTTAATCTTGGCCATTTTAATGCTCTGTGTGAATTAAAATGCTTCCAGTGTATATCTATTGGACTCTGTGAAAAACACAACATATTTAAGCATGTGACTAACACAAATGCCACATAATTCCCCTATACTGTATCATTCTCCAAGGTACAATGCGTCATCCAAGTGAAACCTCAAGACTGCTGATTACACATGCGTAAGCACAAACTTGCACACTTGTACACACAGGTATAAAACATGGATCGTAGCCACGTGACAAAATGAGTAGTCCTTGATTAAATCATTTTGAAGGAAATAAGATTCTCTTCTAGGTCCTTTAAATTCCCAATACATGCACACAAAACAAGGTATAAAAACCCTATGGAACTATTGCTTTAGGATCCCATATAGAGACTCAGGAATTACTCCACCATTGCTCTCCCTCTGTCCTCATCGTCTGCCATTCCGACATGGGAGATAGGTTTCTTTTGTGCTGTAGCCAATTCTCTTTTTGCTCTCCTTCATACAGATCAGCTGCCTGAGTGTAGCAGAGTTGCCCCAGGTTTGATATTCTAAGACTCTTTTGGGACAGGTTTCCAGTAATTACCTACAGCTGCACTCACTAAAACCCGTGGATTAAAGTTCCTGCTCCATGCACCTTGCTCAGGCCTCTGGGAGACTTTCCAGTCAGTGGAAGGGGATCAGGCAAATCCAAACTGATTGTTTGGTGACTTGAGGGCCAAATAATTTATTTTTTAATTAACTTTTTGTTTTCTCATTAGTTGAGACTTCATATAAACAGAAGTAATTTATTTAAGAAAACTATGGTAGATTTAATTTTTCCACCAGTAAAAATCTTGAATGTAACCATTTTCAGACATAATGTTTGAATATCATTGCTTGTATAATATTCAATCATACAGATGATTATCAGTGAGATGTTTGCAAAAATGTAAATGTAAAGTCATAGATCACTTAATGACAGGCAGACATTCTGAGAAATCCATTGCTAGGCAGTTTTACTCCTCTGTGAACACTATAGATCATCCTGACACAAAACTAGATAGTGTTACTTACTACACACCTAAGCTAAATGGTAGAGCATATTTTAAAATTTATTATATTTTATTTTTAATTTTTAAACTTTATATTTAAAACTAACAATAGGCTTATACAGGGCCAGGATCATCATGTCTTCCACCTCTGAATCTTGTTCCGCTGGAAGATCTCCGGTGACAATAAGTTACATGGAGCTGTCATCTGTTGCAGTAACAATGGCTTCTTCAGGAGTCCCTCCTGAAGGACCTGCCTGAGGCTGTCTCAAAGTTAACTTTTTAAATGTATGTATATAGAAGGAGTGCACTCTAAAACGACACAGTATAGCAAATACATGGACATGTGATATCATATATTAATATCAAATACTACTATGCACAATTCTATGTGCTATATTTTAATACATTGGCAGCATAATTGGACAATAGCCCCTTTATAAAGAAACCTTCATTCAGTTACCTTAATTTAAGCATATCCACTATTTTTTATACCAGAACTTTGATATAGTGTCTCTCTTTGTGATATTTTAATTAAATTCATATTATAGTAGTAGTATCAAATTAAATGTAGGTATTTAAAATAAAATGAATGGACTACCTGTCAATACAGAAAAAACTCTTGATTAAAATACTATTGCAGTGTGATGTTTGCTCTTTTCTTCCTTAATATTTAAGTTGGCTACCAAAGTACATTCACGAAATCAAGAGCTAAGTTATTAGAAGGTGGTACTGTGTTCTGGGGAGCTTTTCTCCCTAATCTGGAAATTGCACTATATATTGTTGGCAGTCAACAAGTTGGAGACTTATTTTAATGATTTGCTGATGTTTTTGCCATTTTCTTCTATTTGCCAGAAATTCAAAGGAGAAACATGCTTGGTTATTCAATGACACAATTAGCCTTTGAACAATTTTTAACATTTATGTTAGAAGAGGCATTTCTTGATGTTAAACTTAAAACTGTATAATGTTATAAAATCCCGTATCAAAAATGTTTATACAGCATTTTATTTTTTTAATTTAGCAGCTTCTTTGACATTATAAAAGAAATTATAGACCTTTTGTAGATATTTTGGGAATTTGAGAAAATATTTATAACCCTAATCTAGGACAATATAACTTTAGTTCATCTACATTGATTTTCTTATATTGTTTTAGTCTTAGTGCACAAATAATATTTGTGTATGTAAGCCAGAGATTTTTCCAAATACCCTAATAGCTTTAGAATAATTATAGATACCTTTAAGCTTGCTATAAATATTCAATAAATGATAGTTATTAATACTTCATGAAATATTCTGTGTAGTTATAAAATATAAATTACTTCCATTACAGTGACATTAAGATACATCTATTCCATATAGTAAATTAGTAACTTTCACTAATTCCAAGATGTACATTGTTTTCATCAAATTTTTCTAATTTTAAAATTGAGCACATTTTATAATAGTGAAAAATAGTTTAATTTCCAGCATTTTTTTTCTTTTGTGTGATACCAAAAAAAGCAAAGTCCACTGTATCTTAATATTTTAATTTTTTTTTTTAAAGAAAGAGGGACAGTGAGAGAGACCGAGAAAGAGAGAAACAACTTTATTTAGTTTTTCACATGGCCTTAGTTGCTCCAACACTTAGTTGTGCATGTGGTGGTGCTGGGGTTTGAACCCGGGTCCTCGTGCTTGCCAGGCAAGCGCTGAAACCGCTGAGCCACCGCTCCAGCCCCAATATTTTAATTTCTGAAATTAGATTGCCAAACATTGGACATTCTGTGAAGGGTGTGTGTGTGTGTCCATTTTTTTTTAAAAGAACAGTTGTATGTTACCCCTTACATACCATCTGGAAGTCCTTTCTATTTTTAACCAGGAAAAGTGCTGTAACACCATAAAATTTGGACAGTGAAACAAGACATAAAGCAATTAATTTCACTGCATGAGTTGTAGGGCTTTTAGAAAGTTTATTTTACTACAGTCTCCTTTAAACTTGGAAATAATGTTTTAAGTCATATATGTTATGTTACTCACAAAGGAAATATGTTTACATTGATTCCTCAAGTGAAAAGACTAAAAATAAATGAACAGCATTTCTGCCCCCCTAGACAACATCTTCTTAAAAATAAACACACAGTGGTTTGATACACACACTTCTTTCAGTAATTCAGCAGAAACCAAGTTCCATGTGGAGCAGGAAAGTGAGCTATGATATGTCAACAGTATGTTGCTAAGTGTATTCCACTTGCAGGCAAAAATGCCGTTTACTTATAATAATAGAAACTACATTTTAATCAATGTGTCCTCTGATATTAATCCACTGATTGCCTGAACAGGCCTTAATAGCATTCTGGGGAAAACCATGCATATAAAGAATAATTCCAAAGAGAAAGGAGCTGGAATCTTTCATTTCCAATTCATTTTGTGCAGAATTGGCATATATATTTTGCACAATTGCTTCTCTGGAAGTATCTTTGAATATGCACATTGCCTTTTTCTAGAAGATTAAAACTTTTTCTACAGTTATTTTGGTAACAGAAATTTGATCAGCATTCAATAAATGCACATTTTCTTACGTCTAATAAGGATTAGTTGCTTCATGATATAATGCCTGGTCTTTTACAGACATAATTTAGATATTACTTTTACCTAAATTTGCTCATTCTATTAATTTCATTTATACTGTGGCACACTTATTTTTGTAATATCAGAAAATATAACTCCCTGAAGTGTAAACACCCATGATACTTGTCTGCCAAGCATAGCCATCATTAACTCTTGTGCACAGATACTTGCTCTACATTTTTTCAATGATTTATTATAAACATTTTTCTTTTTCAATAAGTATGGATATAGTGTTTTTATGTTTGCATATTTATTTGTAGATGTCTAGCCTGAATTATTTAAGTAATACTTCAGTGTTAAAATCATGGCTTATGCAACTTTGTATTATTAGAAACAGTGCTAAAATGAACATGTTTATCAGGGGATATTCTTTATTATCATGATAGAAACTACCTACCATAACAAAATATTGTAACAACAGAATACATATATTCTGAGTGTTTTACATCCCTGACAAATCTAGAAAATTTTATCTAGCAGGGGAGAAGAACATTTCCACATTTTGTTAAATATTTACAGAGCTGATACATAGGAATCCCCTTCTATTATTTTGATTTATCACTAATAACCATTCACATTTGTCATACATTTATTAACTCATTTTGTTTTTCCTGTTGTAGTTATCCATTTTTTTGTCCTTGGCTGGGTCATATTTACCTAGCACACAGTAAAAAGAAAGAATGTGATCTACAATACAGGTTCCTATCAAAGAGGGAAATGATGCGTTCTCCGTACTGAGAGGGGCTGCCTGCTGGAGAGTACTCTCTTCCCCTAGAGGCTTGTGATGAATTTGGCATTTGTACTGAATGCCAAAAGCAAACATGCAATTTAGCGAAACTCAAGTCTGACTGGTTCTTGGTATTTGCATTGATTAAAGGAAAAACAACTTAGATTTTGGCTTTCTTTTATTAACCACCTGTTAGCAGGTGGTATCAACACTGTTAGGAGTAAAAATTAGAGTGTTTCTACATTCTGATAAGCACTCACCAGAAAGCACGAACACTGTTGACCATCAGCAATGTTTCAGGTAGTAGACTAAGAATTCATTCATATTCTATTTCTGTTAATAGATTTACTATGTTTGTTTAAGAATCTATTTCACCTATGTTTATATTTCCAGGACTGAGAATAATTCCTGGTAGATAGCAGGAGTTCAGTAAATGCAAAATTATCTCCGTCTTGCAGATGAGAAAACCAATGACCATAGCGATGGAATAGTTTTTACCGAGGATTACCCAAATAGAAAGAGAATCTTGGGACTCAACAGAAGCTCTGCGCCTTGAATATTTCTAGTAAAATTTAATCTTATTCTATGATACCATTACTCTTAAACTCTTTTGCATTCCATCTCATAGTACATTAATTCATTCTGTGGGACAAACTACCCCAACCAACATCTCAGTGGTTTGAAATAGTAAAGAGGTCCTTTTCAATGCCACCATTGGAGGTCAGCTGAGGGTTCTGCTACCTGTTGCCCATCCTCCTGGATCCAGTATGAGGTAGCAAATGCTTCCAGGACCACTGATAGTTACCAAGGTAAAAGAATTGAGAAAGACAATGCCAAATAATTTTTGTTGATAATGTTTAGTTCCTACTAGAAGTGACAAGTGACACATCTGCTTAAATTTCACAAGCAAATACTGAATTAAACTTCAAGGTGCTTTGAGAATGGTAAAGTGAAATTGAATGAAATCATAAGAGTTCTTATAGAGACAGACTTTGGCCAAACAAAGATATAAAAAAGGAACACAGGAGGAAAAATTTTATGAATGGCATTGTATTCTAGTCACTAAATGTTCAAATCACTCATGTGTAAGCATAGCACATGTACTATTTCCTTAGAAGAGACAAGAAGGGCATCGAATTGTTCCATCCAGGGCTGAAATTCTGTGCCCTGAATTCTCAGGCTCTGAATTCTCTTTGTTGTGCCTGGTGATGACTTCTCTTAAATGAACAGCTGTGAATCAAAGGACAAATTAATTGTCCATCTCAGGGATTATATGTAGCTATTAGACATTGACAAAAATAAATACTTCCTTGGATCTGGATGTGTTCTTTGATTAGGTGCAATTATATTCTGTTAGAGAGGTCCTGTCCATCATTATGTTTAATTTTATTCTATCAGAGGGGACCTTCTGTCCATGAATTTCCATTGCATATTATTTTGTATCAGCCTTTGAGTGATACATTTTATTTTCACCTTCAATTAAATGAATTTTAACTGATACATAAAAACTTAAAATGGTGCTATCATTGGGGTAGCATAATATTTAAATATAGGTATGTGTTGTGGAATGTTTAAATCAAATGAAGTTTTTCTATATCCTCAATCATTCATCATTTCTTTATGGTCAAACTTATAAAATCTTTTTTTCTGGCATTTTGAAATGTACAGTATATTATTGTTATCTATAATCACCACCCTCTACAGCTGCACATCAGAACATATTTTTTTAAAGAGAGAAGTACAGTGAGAGAGAGAGAGAGAGAGAGAGAGAGAGACAGACAGACAGAGAGAATCAAGTTTCATTGAGTTTTTCACATGGCTATCTTTGCTCTGACACTTAGTTGTGTATGTGGGTGCTGGGGTTTGAACCTGTGTACTTGCACATAGCAGGCAAGCACTGTAACTGCCGAGCCACCACACCAGCCCCTCATCAGAACATCTTGATCCTGTCTAACTGTAACTTAATGTCTTTCATCAATCTTTTCCTATCTCTCCAACTTTCCTATTCCTTCCAGTCTCTGGTAACTGCCATTCTTCATTTGATGTTTATGATATCAGTTATTTTTAAATTGCACCTTTGCCTGAGATCATGCTGCACTTATCTTTGTATGTATGACTTTTTCCTTTCTTTCTTTCTTTCTTTCTTTCTTTCTTTATTTTTGCTTATTTATTTTTTAGTTATCAAATATGGTCTTATGATTAGAAGGGAATCATTATCAAACAATCAAGAACAAATGTATAATGACAGAGCAAGCCAAAGCTGATGCCACTCCATGATTCCCCCCTTTGGGTTCCCCATGGTTATGTGTTTCCTTTTAACATAATTTTTTCTTGTTGTATTCACGTTGTTGCAAATGGCAAGATGTCTTTCCTTTCTATGACCAAATACTAGTCTTGTATGCTACATTTTCTTTACCTGTTCCTAAGCTAATTGACACTTATATTGTTTCCATTTCTTGACTATTTTAAATCCTGCTGCAGTTAACCTAGGAGTGTAGATGTCTCTTTGACATACTGACTTCACTTCCTCCCTGTACTGGGAATGCTACTATTAATATGCAATATGGCACATTCAATGAAAACTTGAGAGAATACACTTTTCTGGAAGAGACACACTGCCTTTTTTTTCTTTTTAAGAGAGAAGGACAGTGAGAGAGAGAGAGACAGAGAGAATCAATTTTTATTGAGTTTTTCACATGGTTTTCGTTGCTCTGACACTTAGCTGTGTACGTGGATTGCTGCGGCTTGAACCCATGTACTTGTGCATGCCAGGCAAGCACCGTAACCACTGACCCACCGCTCCAGCCCCAACACACTGCCTTTTAAACCTACTTTGTGCTCCAAGATTTTTTTTTTAATGTCAGTCACTCACAGTCTTTCCCCTTAAACTTAGTTGACTCCTTGTTTATTTGACTGCAGCAGACTCCCTCTTATCAGCAATTCTGTTGCTACTGGTTAAGCATATTTCTTAGTTTTGCTATATTTCTTTCTAAACTGAAATAGACAGCTTAGAGTTTGTTGGATTTTAGTAGAAGAACAGCAACCTGTGTCTCATGTTCAACTAACACAAATAACAAGGCAGCTGGGCTTTTCTTCTGAGACAACATAATCCCTTGTAAGCTTTTAACAATGCTGAATGGTCATACTTTGATTGGATACATCCTGCAAGCTTGAGTTATAAGTGACTTTATCCCTACAGATTTTATTACTTTATATTTTAATGCTGCAAGTCCCTGAAATCATAAAACATCTTCATTCATTTTAATTGCTAAATATAAGCTGGCTAATTATTTTCCAAACTCATTTCTTTTGTCCCTAATATACTGCTAAATGCAGAGAAACTAGAGAATAAGTATTCCATAGTCTAATTCCTGTCCTCCAAAATAAAGTTCATTAGCTCTACTGAATGACTGTCAACCTATGAGTGATAATACCTTCTCCAAACCCTTCACCATTGCATAAGCTGAGTTACCATATTTCTCATCTCTTAAGAGATTTTTTGCTCAACCTGTACATTTACTCAGGGACATGCATTTTATTTTTCTATCACAGCATTCTTTCAGGTATTATTTACTTTATGAATCCAATTATACTCGAAGGTTAAAAACAAATAAACCGAAACTCTCCAACATATCAGTGTATTTGTAACAAACGGATATGTTAGATGTAAACTACATATCTTCCATGGGCCTCTTCTGCTCTGCCATTTTACTCAATACTCCAGACAGAGGAGGCGTTATCTGCATGCTTTCATGGTGACTAAGGGCAATAAAGAGGAACATATAAAGCTGCACATGGACGAATAAATCTTGCACCCAGCATTGACAGTGTGAGTTCTGCTCACATGTTATTAGACAGAGCAATATACATTTAACTTCTCAAGAAGTAGAGACTTGGGGCTGGAGCAGTGACCAGAGGTTACGGTGCTTGCCTGGCATGTGCAAGTACACAGGTTCAAACCCCAGCACCACATACACAATGAAGTGTCAGAGAAACGAAAGCCACATGAAAAACTCAATAAAAATTGATTCTCTCTCTCTCACACTGTCCTTCTCTCTTAAAAAAAAAGATTGTAGAGACTACAATCTTACAATATTCCTGGAAATGTAGCCAGAAAGATTGAGGTAACATTTAGTGGCCACTATATCCTTATACCCTGAATTATTGTTGAGAAGAATAACACTTCTCTTGTAATTCAACCATTTTTCTCTTGTTGCTTGTTATATCTTTATTCACTGCATGGAAATAAGTAGGGACAGAATATATATTTGCTTAATTAAGTGGATAATTTAGTCAGCTTTTGCATCACCATGACAAAAACTATCTGGCAAGAACAACTCAGGGGAGGAAAAGATGGTTGTCGTCACAGTTTCAGAGATTTCACTGCATAGTTGGCCAATTCCATTGCTTTGGGCCCAAGGTGAGGCAGCACATCATAGTGGAAGGACCTAGTGGAGGAAAGCTGGCCAGTTCCTAGTGGAAACAGAAAACAAAGAGCAAGATGAGAGACAGAACCACAAAGAAGATACACCCTTCCAGGGCACACTCCTAGTGACCCACCTCCTCTAGCCACACCCCACTTGCCTACAGTTGGCACCCAGTCCATTGAAACTAGGATGCACTGATTAGGTTACAGCTCTCACAATCCAATTATTTTACCTCTGAATATTACAAAAGTATCAAAAGAACTTTTGGTGTGCACCCAGTATCCCAACCATCACAGTGGAATCTAGACTTTTTTTCTAAATAGGGATAGTCAGCAATATGCATTACATTTTAACGTTGTGGAATTCACTTTTCCTATACTGCCTAATTTAATTCTCGATATATCACAGTCCTTGATTGGTTTGCTAATTTATGTTTCTTTTGCTCTTGTATATTCCCTCTCTGTGCCTAACAACTTTTGAGTGATGCTCAACATTCCAAAGTAGAGTTCTAGGGGTAGTTTAAATAAGCAGAGAAGGAAAGTTGGAAGGGCACTTTTGCATTGGGGTAGACTTCTAATAATGAATCACATTCTTTACTCGGAAGCATATTTTAAATGATCTTCATAAAAGAACTAATGAGCTACCAAAAACTATCTTAACATAGCAGTAAGGAATCATAAAGTTATAGTTTTTGCTTTTTTTTTTCTTTTTCTATTGTAAATGTCTTCAAATGGACAGTAATCATTGCACAATTTTACAAAAGTTATAGTTGTGGTTAAAATAGTTTATTCATTGTTAGAAGAAGGGAGACAAGATGTCAAAATTTTTCTCAGGAAATGAACATGTTCTGATGAGACAAAGCAACTTGTTTTCAAGACAATTTTCCCTTATCTCTACTCTACCATAACTATGATGCTGGGGGAAGAAGGGAGGCAGATAGAAGAGGAGGGAGGGATGAGGGGGGATATCAATGCAGTTGGGAATCCTCAACTTCCAAGAGAAGCCCAACTAACATGGGGGTAAAATAGGGGAAACATGGGACCATGGACTGGGATCAGCCTTAACTTACTCTGTCAATATCCATGTGTTCATGAATGTGTAACAATGAATCCTTCCAATATGTAAGACTATGTTGAACAAATAAAAAGAAAATCTGTAGGTTTGTGGGTTTGGAAAGGGAAGGAGTGAGAAAGAATAAACTTGCCTATAAAATAGAAAACTAGTTTGTAAAGTACCTGGTAACAAAGAGTATTTTCAAACTTTGAATTTGTTATACTGAGACTTGGTGCCTTTGGGAATTATGAAGAAAGAGTTTAAATATGTTTGTATAAAATAGCAGAATGTAGGATTAGAAAAATGAGATTCTGGCATATAAAGAAACTACAGCATGCTGTATTATGTCCCCCACAGACATTTGATGCAAATTTATAGAGGTCCAGATAAAATTATTTTTTCATTGCTATGGTAGCAAATTATTACAAACTTGTGGGTTACAAAAACCAAGTGATTATAATTCTCTATACTAGGAGTCCAGCAGAGATCTATGTTCATTTCTAGGCTCCCTGGGTGAATCCATTTCCTTGGTAATAATAGTTGTTGGCAAAATTCAATTACTTGCTTTTGTGGGACTGAGATTCCCATTTCCTTGTTGGCTGTCTGCCGATGGTCATTCTCACCTTCTGGAGGTCATTCACATTTCTTGTTTCATCTTCAAAGTTAGCAGTAGCAGGTCAAGTCCCTCTCATTCTTTGAAGCTCAGATACTCCTTCCATCTCTATTATCTGGATTTTTTTTCTTTTCTTTTTGATTAGTTTGGGCCAACATGGAAAATCCAGGATAACTTTCACATTTCAAGGTCGTTAATTTTAATCACGTCTGTGAAAGACTTCATAAGGTAACATAATACCAACTTCTGGAGGGTAAACATACACAGTAAGATATCCATAGGTTCTCAAAATTAAGTCATGAGCATCTTAGGTTAGTGAGCATATTATTTTGATTCTGCCTACTACAAAAAAACAAAAATTTTATATGCACATGTAGGCTTCTCAGAGATAAATCACAGAACAGAATCTACAATGTTTCCTCTTAGAAGTAAAAAATGAAAAACCACTCATGGATTTGGATAAACTTAAATGTGGTTTATCCCATTAGCATGGAGAAAATAATTGCACTCTCTAGTAGCTACTAAAAAAAAGTATAGAACTTTTATCATACTTACCCCAGACCTATTCCCATCAGAGTCCCCATAAACCAAAGTGTAAGAGACATGCAACCCAGAGACTATCCTCTTAGTTTGGGAATGTGAAAGCTCTTTGTGGGCTCATAAATAGTCATAAACATTAAGTGCTTTTATTTAATATCTTCACTGTATTACAGTTGTGAATGCGTGGCCCTATCTGCTGACTGTGTGCTACACGAATAAATACAAATATGTGTGGTTAAACTTGACCTGAGTATAGTTAATTAACCAGAGAGGAGAAAAATCATGGGGTATTTGAAAAACATCTTTATGTTCATAAGGAGTGAATAGAGGAATGATTATTAGAAATGATCTGTGTCTTCTTGGGGGTTGAAGTGGCCTAATGAATACCTACTTCCAAGATTCTGACTTCTGTTTCATACATAAGGAAAAGTGTTCTAATAGTCCTACCAGTGTAATGATCTGCCTTGTGAGTTCTTAGTGTCCGTTACTAATGGCCAGCAAACATTTCCCAAAGAGCCCTTAGTGGGGATATTATTGATCAATTTTGAATGCTGTTGAGATAGATTGAATACATGTTTGACTTGAGTGGCCCTGTGTTCCTTATCAATCCTTCTAAAAATTCTTAGCTGACAATATTTTTTCTAACTTTTTTGTCTTATAAAGACATAAAAATTAGATTCCATGTTGGTTGCATTGAACTGCCATATTGAAAAATCATGGCTTTTATATTAAATGTGTAGATTCCAATGTGTTAGCAATGATAAATATTATTCACATTTATCTATTGCTTACTACACATTGTTCCCTTGTTAATGTTAGCATTATAGGAAGCACTTTCCTAACATTATGCTTGATTTTAGGGATATATACACACAGACCCAGACCATACAAGATTTCATGAATTTGTACAGGGAGACAGACAGTAAACTAAGGGACATAAAAACAAAACCATCAGCAATTATGGTATAAATAAGAGGATGATGAGTTAAAAAGAATGACACGGAGACTAAATTAAATAAGGTATTACAGGATAATCTTAAGTGATGCTGATATTTAACTGAACCCAAATTATAGAAAAAAATGAGCTTCTTTAAAAAATCTTAAAATTTATTCATTCTTTCAACAATTCTATGAATTAAGAACTATTGTTATCCTAATTTCATAGAGGAAGAAACTGAGGCTTAAAAAAGATTTACATACACAAGTTTCAAGGCTAGTGAAACTTGATTTGGAATCCAAATATATAAAACCCCAGAGCTTGATAGAGCAGAAATCCATGACCCTTAGTTTTTAGGTCCTTCCAACATTAACTTTCTGTTGCTGAAACTGACTAGTACAACTTCAAAAGAGTGAACATATGGAGCCAGGATTTCCCCTTTGTGGCTAATGAATTACCTGCTACCTTCAAGATGACTGAACTTTCATGAAGAAGTCTGAATAATGTGAATAAGAGATACAACTCAGAGCAGATGGAGCTAATTAAATTTTTTATTTTGGACTTGGTTTGTAGTAGACACACCCACATGGTGAAAGATAATCAATTTCCCAGTAGTATTTTTAATGCTACTTTGATAATACTGATGTGTCACAAATATATTGGTCTGGTCAATGTGACTTGAGCAACCAGGAGGTATACATCTTTTGAAGAAAAGTCCTTCTCTTGGGCTTATCTTAAAAAACTAAGTGATATATAGGAAATCTGCAAAGAAGACAGACCTACCCAAGAGTCCCTGCTATCCCTGCCACTGGGTGACATTTGGAAAAGCCACTTGATTTCTGAGAATTGTTTTCATCATCACTCAGTGGCGTACTGACTGATTAGCAAACCTATTTAAACTGATTTGTTCTTCAGGTTAAAAAGGTACTGGGAATAACAGAAGTGAGTGTGAATTAAGTTTCATGTACAAATGAAACCTTGGGGATAGGCATCATCCTGAGTGGACTGCTTGAAGACAAGTAACACATCTGTAATAAAGATGCCCAAATAGAAAGGGAAGCAGCAATTCTTATGGACAGTTCTGGGTAATAGATAATAAAAATAAATAATAAAAATAGGCCACATTGTTTATTAGATTTCATTTTTGTCTTCGTATTTGCTGACAATTTTTAAGTCTATCAATACCTTAATATCAGTATCATATGTGTATTTGGCAGGCATCCCAGAACACACATGCGTGCATGTGCATACACACACACACACACACACACACACACCAGAGGAGTGGGAGAAGGTGGGAGAAGGTATCACTGTATGGTTTGGAATGTTATGTGTTTACATTAGTGTATACATCCTCTTAATAAAAATTCAGAAAATATTACTTTGCTGTGGGGAACCTCAAGAGTTATGTCATAGATCTCATATTTTAGGTATGAGCTCATAGGGAATTCTTAGTGAAAGATTAAAATTTTCAAAGGGCTAATAATCTACCAGTCATAGATTAATATGATCTTCACATATTCAACATATTGCTAATCATTTATTTCTGAGAGCATGTTGTGGTAATTATGTAGAGTTCAAATCAGGGATAAGATCTTCTTGCTATGCTCAATAAATAGAATTTTGATATGCAGAGTATGTCTAAACCACTCTGCTTTTATTATTGAAATAGTATTAAATAATGCTAATCTTAAGCATTTTCTCTGTGTGTGCTTTAAGGTAAGGTACTTGTTTGCATTACTAAAGCCTACTGTATTTTACAATGTGAAGGGGAACCATTTATAACATTCCCATTATGTAAATGGTGGACCCTTGATTTGTGGAGTGCTGGGGTTCTCATTTATCTTGCTAATTACCTTAAAAGTTATAGGAGGTAGATTTTGTTATCCTTTTCTCTAAGATAAGAAAAATAAGCCTCAATAACTTTAAAATAACATAGCTATTAAATGGCAGAACTGAGTTGAGACTTGACTGATTGATACTAAGGGCTCAATCCCATTTTTACTCCATAAAATCTATTATAATAGTATCAAATATCACAGATTTCATAATTAAAGTGGCCCAAGGTTCTTTTATAAGTGGAACTCATACATTAGAGGCATTTATATCAATTATCTTAGGAGGAAAATAATGCCCACAAATACTCTCAGCTCCAGGTAGTTGTACAAGCTGGAAAGCCAGCCACTTTTAAAGATGAACTTTCACGGATTAAAGAGCTATGCAGAAGTTTTTTCTAAAACATTCTTTCTGGGGAGAACTCATCAGGAAATGTCTCAGGAATATCTCAGGTATATTCTATTTCAATCATAAATAAAAGTTCTGCCCTTATACTAGTCAAATTTAGGAGATAAGCAATAATAATAAAATAAAATAAAAAGAAAAACAGATAATTGATGTCTTGAACAGAGTTGTCACTATAAAGTTTTGGAGCTGAAAATGAAAATTTAACATTCTACTGAATTTAAGTCACACATTTATCTTGATTGATTTTTCAAAATATGAATCATAATGTTCATCAATTCTCACAGTTTATTTTTCTCCTGAAATAAAGAAAAAGTAGTTTTGAATATGGCCAAAAGTAAGAATTTATGTAAATATATGTTCAGTCATGACAATCATCAGTGGATGCATAAAGGTTAAAAGAAGCCATGACACTCGAATGATGTAAAGAAATATATTTCACTGTCATGAATCACTATTTGTTCTGCTTCAGAATGGAGGAATGAATACACGGTATTAGTTGTGCTGTACCAACAATCTCAGATTTATTCACCCACACAATTTACACCTTTGAAAGTACCTACGAAAGTTCATTAATTCTGTTTCTGTTCAATTTTTAATATACAATCAAGAGAAACATCACAAGAAATGAGAAGTGTTTGTGCTAATGATGGCTTCATAAGAACAAAAATTCGAAGTATAGATTAAAATAGAGACTATGTTTTATTAGAATATTAATCCAGCATTTAGCAGAGAGAAAAAGAGCTCTGGTTCAGTGAGTCCAAAAACATTGATCTTTGAAGTAATTGTATTCTCTTTCATAATACAGTTTTACCTTCCCCTTGCTCCTTTCCCTACCTTTGTACCTCAGCATCTTTGGCTGAAAATACCATAGTCAGAGTAAATATGTGGACAAACTCATTTCCTTTACTGGAAAACATTACAATGTCAATATGTAGTAAGTCAATATGTTTTTATTTGGGTATGTATACATTTTAATTTTCATTATTTTGACTAAAACCACATGATACACTTCAAAAAACAGTAGAAAATACATGTAGTATTTAACTTTTCACCACAAGATGGCTTCATTTTAGTTTTTCTAGTGTAATTACATATGTTGACCTCAGACTTGATATGCATATTTCATATCCCTATTAAAAGCAAAACATGTAAAAATCCATAAATACAAACTCAACCAATTTTCCACCATCTCATTAAGACTGATGAAATGACTCAGGTAGTCATCGTGACTTACTTTTAAACATCCACTTAAAAAAAAAATTCCTACCTAATTTTAACTAACACAGATTACTAAACCAGTGACTCACTCTCCCTCAAAGAATGACTACTATTTTTTTTTTGAAGAGAGAAGGATAGTGAGAGAGAGAGAGAGACAGAGAAAATCAATTTTTATTGAGTTTTTCACATGGCCTTTGTTGCTCTGACACTTAGTTGTGTATGTGTTGCTGGGGTTTGAACCCATGTACTTGTGCATGCCAGGCAAGCACTGTAACTATGGAGCCACCACTCCAGCCCCCATGACTTTGCTTTTATAGAACTCAACAACAAATGTATCATCAAATTGATAAATTAAGAATGGCATTACTGAATTTCCACATATGTGGTAGTTTTATTTATCATATGTGCTAGTTTTTGTTTTAAGATTATATTTTAAAACAATTATCTAACATATTAAAATTTTTGTTGAAATTCTTATTATCTTGGTTAATGTGTTGAACAAAATTGGCATTCAATATGTATTTGATAAATAAAATTATGTCTTTTACTCTCTCCTATAACATTCAAATCAGTTAAGATTTTATGGAAAGAACACAATAAATTCATATGGGTCAATGATGTGACTTAAACCTATGTGTAAAAATTTTTTCCTCAAATAGAATTTCATATGTATTCCTATCAGATTACATAGAACATCATTTAAAAAAAAAGCATGTCTTATATTGATCTTTAATGTTGTGTGTTTTAAATATTCTGATATTTAAAGATGTAAAGTATAATCATAAAGTAGAAGAAGGAAAAATAAGAATTGAAAAAAATTCCCTTAGTTAAAATAAAGCAAGAGATTCCCAGTTGCCCTTTCTTGTATTCTGATCTTAGTTAAGACAGCCACAGGGAGTACAAAGAAGATGCTTTCTGGAATTTTAAAAGCATGTCCTGTTTTTTAAGCATTGTCTTTAATGCCTTTGTGAATTTCTACAAATTATTAACCTTTTGAAATATCAGTTGCTTCCTTTAAAAAGCCAGTTATATCTACACAAAGCACCTCAGTTTCCACTGTCATTTCTTTCTTTGTCCTAACCAAGAACCACAGACGTTTTGACTTCTGGAAGACTTGACCAGCTACATTTCCCATGCAAGACTCCAACACTGTACCTAAACACTGAAAGATCAAGCACTGTACCTAAAACACTGAAACATCAAATATGTTAATAAACATATAGGAAATAGCTGAAGGTCCGAGGCAAATCTTGTAAACCTTCTTACAAACTCCCCACATCTGTTATGGATATACCTAAGTAGAAAATCTTTTTCTTGCTGCTCATGTCAAAGTCTCTGAAGACTTTGTATGTAAGAGTCCCCTAATGAACACTTTGGATTGATCACCCTGGCATTTAGTGATTCTTTCTTTGGAATCCCAACAGTCCCCATCTTGGAACACATTGGAAGAGGACCATTTGAGAATTCCCACTGTGAATGCTTTTGGAGCAACTGTGGCCTTGGGTTCAGTCAAACAGAACAATCCATCACACAAAGTGGTTCTGAGAATTCAGAAATGTCCTATTAAACCTAACCAAAAGAATGCCTAGCAGAGGCAGGAGCTAAGATGCGACTCCCCAGGTTTCCTCTCCCTTTGCCACAATTTTGCAATATAATCGACCAAGAAAAAACAATAACTTAGTGAAGCAGGACTGGTCTATATAATTCATGGATAGAAAAATGTATGCTGCTATTTTTGACATTTTTATGGACATACTACCAAAAATGTATAGATTAAGTAATGATAAATTTTCATTATGTTAACTTCTTGATTACTGTGATTCTTTTTTTAAATAACCTTCTCCTTTTAGCTCTTTTTTCATCCTTTTTGATGTACTCTGTATGATCATTATGTAAAAGTTTTGTGATATCGACCTCAAATACTGTCTGTTGAAGTCTACAGTAAGTTAAACTTGGTGGGATCAAGCTACAATTCATAAAGTTAATGGCTAAAACAACATTGTTGTTACATAATTTTATGTAAAGCATTGATAGAAATGTATGTAGTCAATGCAGAGCTGACCAAGAGCAGATGAGATGTGCTAATTTAAGCAGGCAAAAAGCACAAATTATTTCCAACTTCTCTCCCAAAGCGTCAATAACAGATTAGGTATTACAGGAATGTGTGTTAAAGGTAGACTATAAAAAGAAGAAGACACCCAAAAAGTCTTATGTGTCCCTTGTAATTTCGTTTTGCATTACCTGTTGATATGGATAGACTTTCAGGAGCCAAATTGCATGTTATTCTGCCCATCTCACCTCCTCATTGTATACTCCCTAGATGTCCTGAATAATGCCTCCATAATATCCAGCAGTATTTTGCTAAATGTTCAATAAATGTTTGTTGAATTGAATTGCCACATTAACATATAAATTGTCAGATTTTAGAGTTTATAGCCTATAAATCTTATTTTAAAATCTAGGTTTACACATATTTGCATATTATTCAGAAAATGCATAAATTAAGCCCAAATCAGTGTCTCATTTATATGCATTTCCACAAACTCACTTGAATTCAGTGACGTACTACCACTGACCAACAAGTTGGACAGGACACAGAGAGACCTGCATGGCATTTCTGGCAATTTTTTAGAATTTACCAGGAGGTTATCAGTTTATCAAGTATTATTTTTTTCCAGACCAACTTTCTTTGGAGAATTTCCTTTACAATTACTTGCTCACCACTTTTCTGAGGGTTGTTTTGTTTTGTTGTTGGTGGATTAATTTGATGTGCACATCTTGGATGCTTTTCTAGGAACAGGAAATAAAGTTGATTAGATCTGCGACTGAATGATGACAAGTGACTGTAGCAATTTCAGAATTTCCTCTTTGCAAAGCTGCTATTTTATTGCATACTCACTTTTCACTGGAGAGCGTGTTCTTTTGGGCTTCTGACAATGTATCTACACATACTTTTTTTTTTTTTTTTGAGAGAGGAACAGTGAGAGAAGGAGAATCAATTTTATTTAGTTTTTCATGTGGCTTTCATTGATCAGACACTTCGTTGTGTACGTGGTGCTGGGGTTTGAACACACGTCTTCCCACATGCCAGGCAAGCACCCTACCTGCCAAGCCACTGCTCCAGCCCTACACATACCTTCTGTTTTTAAGAAACTTACAATTTTTTTTTCAATTTAATTAGAGAAACTAGTTTTTTCACAACTTCTTTCAACTTCCTTTCCATTTTTTTACTCAGGTAACTTAATTCTATCAACCTTTATCCAAAGTCCCATGGAAAAATTTTGCAACTAGTTGATGCATGAAAATACTGTCTTCCTCTTTAGGAAGCAGTGCCCCAATATGGAAAGTATGCTCCTGATCAGAAAAACAAAACCTATATTTCATAGCATCTAAACTAAGCATCTTGTTTCTACTCAAGTAACTCCAATTGAAGACGTTAGAAGTATTTAACAAGATTATATTTAGCAAGACATTTGTGATGGTTTTTTTAATGTCCATTAGTTCCTTTCATTTAAACATAGCACTAGGTTTCTTTTCAGCACAATTATAAAAGCATGGAATATAATTTATTCAAATCAGTCCCCAGAATTTCACCTTTCTCTCCCCTCTGCCTTCCCTCTGTTCCCCTCTCTTTACTGATTTTTCTTCTGCTTATTTATAGCATTTTTATAAATTGGTATCTTGTGGATATGCTTGAAAGGAGAAATTCATATATTCGTATATGTATATCGGAAAGTTAAGTTAGATTCATTCCTCTATTCGTCCTTTCTCCCCATCCTTCCTTCCTTCCCCATCAAATGCCCTTCTACTCCTCTGATCTACTGTTTTCATGGAATCATTCCCTCCCCTTTTCCTCTCCTCCTCCTCCTTCTTTTCTTCTTGTTTATTATTTCCTTTTTTCTTTTTGTCCAGTTTTGGTATATCAGAAAAAATCAGACCTGTGACTTTCTAGATCTGACTTATTTCACTTAACCTGATGGTCTCCAGTTCCATATATTGATCATCAAAAGCTATAATTTCATTGTTCTTTACAGCTGAGTAACACTCTGTTGTGAACATATAGCACATTTTCTTTATCCATTCATTTTTGATAGTCACTTAGGCTGATTTCATAGCTTGGCTTTTTTAATTGTATTGCTATAAACATTGCTCTGATAGGATTTTAAAATAAACAGTGGGAAAAATGTAGTGAATCCTGATTTTAAAACAAGTTCAACTTTTAAATAACTTATTTAAGTTACAGTCATATTCCTGAACTTAAATGTATATGAGGATATGTCATGACGGCTGCCAATCTGTCAAGACATCAGTATTAGTGTACCATTGCACTGGAGAAAGCTATACTAGGTTCTTCTTCTCCTTCTCCTTCCTCTTCCTCTTCACTTTCCTCTCCTCCCCTCCTCCTCCCCCACCCCTGGTCTTCCCCTCCTTCTCCACTTCTCCTCCTCCTTCATCTTTTCTCCATCCCACCCCGCCACATAGCTGTAGTGGAGAGGTGGAATTGTACTATAAAGTTCTAAGGTGTTCAGTGGAAGAAGCCTTTATCTTGTTGTCAACAAGCTTCATTCACTGTTTCTATAACCACTATGCAATTTTTATACTCTGCAATTATCTTTAAATATAAGGATACACAACCTTTAATTAAGCTAAAAGGAAGACAGTAGCTGTGCATATTAATAAAAAAGCTGAAAACTCCAATAACCTATTCTGAGTTCCGAGTGATTTTGACACTCTGTTGAATAGTCCCATTTTGTACCCTTCATTTGGTGAGTTTTTTAAAGAAAAAAATGCTGCTGTACTCAATAATTTTCCTCATGGAAGCATGGACAGTAGGTACTCCACTTGAAGATGATCTGCTCGTACATGGTCAGCAAGATGAACTCTGAACCTCCTGGACAAATTATCTTAGTGGAAAGCAAAAGAAAGTTCTACAGCAACTCAGTCTGAATGGCTATCGTTTTAGTCAAAGTTACAGAATTTCTGATAGACTGCTTTTATTTAAATATGGAAGGACAACCAAGTTAGTAGGGTAGAAGTAACTGACATTTCTCAAACTGGAAATAAACCCTCCTGCTCCTGAGAATACACACCCTCCCCACCTCCACCTGCCCTCACCACCATGGCCAGTACTGCTGCCCAATCTGTGCTTTTACACGCTGATGCTCTGTGATCTGGGTTAAACTCCAAGGGACCTATTTTAGTGGAACTGCTTCTGTTTTCATTTTCTTCCACTAACTCCATATTTGAGTTACTCCTTGAACTATTATTTTCATGATCCAAGATTTGTAGCACTTTTTAGCTTCTACTTATTCTGGCTCATATAAGATTTTAACACATCTAAAGATTATAAGTTCCTTGAGAGCAAACATTATTCATTTTTATCTTTATTCTTCCTTCCTCTTTGTGTGAATAATATATATTACAGAACACATACAAATGTATGTGATATATACAAAGGTTAAATATATGATAAATAACAATTATAAATATATGTACATATATTTAATACGCAGAGTATAAATAGAATACTGTGACTGTATGCTAAGCACATATAATTTCTTAAATGCATAAGCATATCTATGAAAGAGATAAGAGCTTGCCTTTCATCTATATTTTATTCATATCTTACCTATGCAATGAATTACCTCTTTTTCATTGATATTGTTATATCAGATTATAAAATAAATTATACATATGTATTTCTTAAATTAACATTGTAACCCAAGAAACTAAATTTGGTCCCTCTTTTTTTTTCCCTCCAAAAATGGTCCATCAAGTATTTGATTCTATAATGTTGGGAAAATATTTCAGTAATGCCCAGGATTGTGTAGGATTCACTCTGAGAATATTTCAGGGGAATCACAATTATATTACTTCTTGTCTGTTCTTCTCTCCATTCCCCCCATTTCTTACTCTGACCTTGGTCACCGGTCTCTTTTGCTCTCTTTCCTTCTCACATCTAGAATTAACGTAAATGATTCATCTAGAGTAGCAATCAGGTTGTAAATTATAGGTAAAGACACATTTCAACTCTAACAAAATGTTTTGAAAATGCTCTATCAAGTAATTGTGCAATTTTACTTTCAGTGTATCAAAACACACTTGTGCAGACTTCAAGAATGTTTAGAAATATCACATTTGAACATTCACTCTTCCTCAAGAGGACAAGAAGCTGGAGTGCCAAATTGCTTTTGCCAACATGCATCCCACATGGTCTTGATATTTTCCTGTTGGCCCAGTGGTTATTCTTCCTTCTGTGAATTCCATGACACTGTGGAAAGTACTTTAAGGCATAGTTCACACTCACAATTCAAACTCATTCAAGAGTGACAGGCAGTGTGTGTCCCTGTCGTTAGTTCATTTTGCTCTAGCTGTCCCTTCTGCATGCACAAGTGTCATGAGATGTTTTGATGAGAAGTAAAGATCAGGCAGTTAGAGAAATTTGCACCATATTTCAATGTCTTCAAAAAATGTTTTCCTTAAAGAGACCAATTTTATAACAGAAATAGAAAATGTTATCAAAAAAACTACTCCGCACAAACAACAGGCCCAGATGGTTTCACAGGAGAATTGTATGAAATCTTTAAATGTCATACCAGCTCAAAGCTATATAAGTTTTTACAGAATGTGGAAAATGACAGAAACCTTCCTAATTTCCTTTAAGGATAAAACCATATGACACTAAAATCAAATATTGGTAGAAAACCAATTATAACAGCAACAAAAAAATTAACAATTTAACCTTCAAAATATTTATATTAAAAATTCTACATAAGGGGCTGGAGTGGTGGGTCAGCGGTTACAATGGTTGCCCAGCATGCGTGAATACACGGGTTCAAACCCCAGCACCCATTTACACAACTAAGTGTCAGAGCAATAAAAGGCATGTGAAAAACTCAATAAAAGTTGATTCTTTCTTTCTCACGTTCTCTCTTTCTTTCTCTCTCTCTCTTTTTCTCACTGTTCTTCCTCAAAAAAAATTCTACATAAAAAAATGGTCACTTTTTGTTATCAAATATAAGCCAAAATGTAATCTAAGGAAATTTTAAACACAGTATTCTGCTGTACACCTGCAACATAATTATGATTTAAACATAAAAAGAAATGTATTTTATTTAAGAGTTTTGTTGCTATTAGCAGAATTATTCCAGAATAATTTATTTCTGTTATCAATATTAGTATTATTATTTTGCAAATGAGAAATCAGTACATTAATAAGAAGAAAGAGAAGGAAAAATGGAATTAGCCTGAACTCATCATTTTAAAAAAGCTATTACCTATTTTTTTTTCTTTGCTTGGTCTGTTACATCCTAAAATCAATGATACTTCAGTACCAATTAGCACAATTATTGCCAAGTGGTTTCTAAGCACTGCTTTCCACTAAAAGTAACCATTACTGTTCAGATAAATGCCTAACTCTATGGCTGAATTAGGAAAGTACAAGTTGAATTTGGTCCATTTTGTTGTCCCATAAAGTAAGAAATGCTAAGAACTAATATGCAAACTTCAGAACAAATCAGAAGTCAACCTGAAGGTACTTCAAGTGGCCAAATTTAGTGGCCAAATTTGTGTATGAAAATGAATAAAGAAAAACACATTATAATTTAGTAAAGAATCTATGAAATCAATATAGATCCTAATTTTTATAAGTGCATATGTGAAGAGGGAAAAGCTGTCATTAATAGAAGAATGTCATTTAATGCTTTATAGACAAAATGAAATAAATGGTATGTCAACATTTAACATCCATAATAGCAATAATTAATTCATTTAAAATTATTAATAAATACTAAAATTATGTGAAAAAGTTGCAGGTGTACAGGATATTCACAGCATCATAAGGTACTGCCCCAACACCTATCTTTAATTTTTAATTACAAGAGGAACATCTTTAAAGTGGAAAAATTGTCGAACTATGCTTAAATCAAATATCCAACAATACGAGTTATTTGACAAGAGGGTATGGTGTTCCTTCACCTACAAATATTTCCTTATCCTAATGGTTGTTTCTGTTTTTTACTAAAGTAGTAAAACATTTCCAAAAATAGGAATTTGATAATTAATCATTTGAGCCTCTCTAGAAAACTGGGATGTGTGCAATCAGCAGGCGGTCTTCTTGTGTCTCTTCTGTACCAGATAGCTCCCCTGCTCAGAAATGCTCTTCGTTAAGTCCCAGTTTTATAAAGAGCCAAGTCTATGTAGTGAAGAGAGCAATTTGTGTCTATGATAATCAGAAAAATGCCTGAATTAGAGTCATGCCAGCTTTTTAACGAAAATAAATCCCCAAATCTCATGACTCAACAAGACAGAAGTTTCTTTCCCAAGAAATTGCCCCGTACTCATGGGACCGGATTTCACTTGCTTTTAGCTGGTGCCCTGAAGAGGAGCCTTAAGAGTAATGGCATGAAGGTTTCCCTGGGCTAGGCACTCTTCCAACTCTCCTGTCATTGCAGGAAACTGAGCCATGTGGCCACTCAGGCAAGTGTGTTATCAGTGTACAACTAAAAGAAGGAAGAGCCAATTTGGGGTACATCTAGAAGTTTCAGAAGTATTTTACCTAACTCCACTCAGGTCCTTAAAATTAACAGTAATTAGCATGGGTTTTTTACAAAAAAAAGAACTTTTGGGATTTAAAAATGGCCATATTCATGTTCTGTAAGGAAAATTTTATATACATTTATGTGGTTAAACACAATAAACCATCTGTGGCTGGAGAGGTGGCTCGGTACATGAGTTTGAACCCCAGCACCATGTACACAGCAAAGTATCAGAGCAATGAAAGCCACATGAAAAACTAAAAAAAATGATTCTCTCTCTCTTGCTCTCTCACTGTCCCTCTCTCTTTAAAAATAAAAAAAAAACAATAAGTCATCTGTTATCCATCTTCAAGAATTTCATACAAAGATACTGACTTTCAGTCTTAAACACACACTAAGGAGAACAAGATAACGTCATTCTTTCTGGAATCTTCAGCAAGTGCCATGTGACTTTTAGGAGGAATGAAAGGTCTGGATTCATGTAGGTCATCATTTGCTTGACAGCACTTATTAGAAAAAAGCAATGTAGTGCTATTGGGATTGTCATCTATCAAAATTTATTTGATTTTATCGTTTTATTTTTACATTTTTAAAGAGGGACAGAGATAAAGTGAAAGAGAGAATCAATTTTATTTAGTTTTTCATATGGTTTTAGTTGCTTTGATACTTTCTTGTGTTTGTGGTTCTAATGTTTGAATCCAATTCTTTGCACAAGCCAGGGAAACACCATTAACCACAGAGCCACTGCTCCAGCCCCCAAAATTAATTTTAATGAAATAAAGCAGGGAATTATTAAGAGATAAAATTCATATTTAAAATATTTGTTGTGACCTTTGAGCCCACTTGCAGCATTACATTGTCAATTTTTCAATGTAAGGAAGAATGCATATAATTTAGTAACCAGATTCCAAAAGGTAGCTGTAGTTTCTAGTTTTGCTTTATCTCTTGTTTTGCTTTTATTTTTTGTTTTGATAAAGCATGAACTCAGAAACATTTATGACTCAATGTGAGATCCAATTTGTTTTGTATTCATATAATTTTCCCATCTTTACCAGTCTCACACATAACAAATCTCCAATAACAATTTTTACTGACTCTCCTTTTTGAGTGTTTCCAAAGCAGCCATCTTACGCAGAAACATCAGCTATTTCCTTTTGATAATGATGCATTTCATAAGGTTATGAAATGTCTAATTAAATTTTTGAATTTTTATGGTGAAACTGTGTAAAAATTTTTGGGCACTATTCCTTCTGAGTATACAATTTTGCTGAGGGCATCAGTGACGTTGTTTGATTGAGAGGTGGAGGAAGAGTTTTGATTAATCTGGCCAATCAGTTAAATGTAGGTCAGTGAAGAGAACATAGGCTGTAATTCATGTGTTTTTGCTGTTTACTAGCAGGAACAGCTGAATATGACTCTTTCCGTCTCTAAAAGTGCTCTCTCTGAATATCAAGTTTTAAAAACTCTAAAGTTGGGACAAAATACATTCACTGTTTTGAAGGAAAAAATCACTTATAGAAGTCTAGAAGTAAATTATTGATTGGGACAATTATTAGATAATTCTTAAACATTTTAATATTTCCTCCTACAATGATAGATTGGGATATTTACTGTTCAATTTCTGAATCTGATGACTCATGATGACTTAGTTGACTGAACCATTATTATAGACTTCATGTCTTGTTTTCTTCAACCCACTGGTTCAATAAAGCTTTCTTGATTTTTCTGTACTCTAGAGAAACCATCCCAGGTGCTTACCAATGTATGTGCTTGCTTCTACTATCCTAAAGCTATTAAGAAATAAAAATACAAAAAATGCCTTTATTTTATTTTTTTCTGAACTTAGACTCTGCTTCTCAGAATACTAAGCATTCTTCCTTAGCTTCTGAAAACTTTTCAGTTATTCCTTGTAAAAATATTATCTAGAGATGAAACATCAATTAAAGAAACTTTCAAAAGCATTTAGTGATTTGGATGTTAGTCTCTATATAGTGCCCTTTTATCATAAATAGTTGTATTACAGAGTGTTTTAAATACTCCATATTTAAAATTTGCTCTTAAAATTACTGTACCCTTGGTTATGGGTTCTCTTCCCTGAAAACAATTCTAGTAATTTACTGGATTGCTTTTCCTTTATTACAGCTTTAAGAATTTCTGCTTGGAGGTAGATATATTTGTCACACTTCTGGGATCTCAGCCATCAGGTGGCATGTTATAGACACATCACCCTTGTTTTGCCAAGCACCCCACTTGATAGCTTGTATGTGGGCGAGTAT
Organism: Aplodontia rufa; assembly: GCA_004027875.1. Lineage (NCBI taxonomy): Eukaryota > Metazoa > Chordata > Mammalia > Rodentia > Aplodontiidae > Aplodontia > Aplodontia rufa. The sequence continues at coordinate 3,852 of PVKS010025013.1, read as the reverse complement.
ACATCCTTTAAATATGCCTATTGGCAACTTCTTTGATATTTTAAAATAATATTTTCACTATAATCATTAGCATTATTTTACTGCATTTATATGTATATATGTAGCATGTAAAATATAGATATGTACACATGTATTTCATTCTATCTACATATGAAGAATAATGTGCTATGGTGTGGAATACCCAGTCATCAGCTCTCTTAAATTACACTGTTTTAAAATAAATTAATTAAAATATGTATTTTTTGTAATTTTAAATACATACTTTATTTTGTTACATTCTCACTACCTAAAATTTGGGGGAAAAAACTTTAAAAATATTAACATTTAATCCTCTGGATTCGAGGTACACTTATACTAATTATAGCTAAGCTTTATCAGTAAGGCTATGTGATTTTTCACCATCAGAAAGAGCTCAGGGCAATCTTGAAATGCTATACTTCAAGGTAATGCTATGAGTGTTTCCTTTCTGCTTAGAATGGCTATTTATAGTTGGTTCAATTAATTCCTAGAGTGTTCAGGGCAAAGTGCCCCTTTATCCTGTCATCCTATAGAGCTAAGGGTATGGTCTGTGCCAAGCTGGAGCAAACTTTAAAGCTGATCAAACTTCTAAGCAGAATCCTATATTATGATTAGTGATGGCCCAATCCTGTGAAGTGAATAGAGGTGAAGGAATCACAGAAGGTTGCCAGGTTGGAGCTGGATGAAAGAGTCCAAGGGATGAACTGTGTATCTAAGGCTTATTTCAGCCCCCTTGGTGGCTGGACTTGGGTCCAAAATCTTGTTAGGACACAACTTCTCTGCAAATTTCATGCCTTTTCTCATTTTAGTCAGGTCGGATGAGGCAGGGGAGCAGTTTTCTGTTTGAAAACCACCAAAGCAAATAAGACTGAAATTGGAGACAGCCCCAGACTTGAGAGAGCTCACATGCAAGGATCACACCAAAGGCTCTAGGGCTTTTGGACCTCATTTTCAGTAAACAGAAACATATAAAAATCAACATGTATTCTATAAAGTGAATTATAGGTAATTATAATGGAGAAGGTTATAGAAACCAGCCAGTGACCAGATGAATTCCACTTTTATAGAACAGAGTAAAAAGAAAAAAGGAGATAAAAACAATTTTTATTGATTTGAGTTCAAAAATTAATATGCAAAGCTTTGTGTATTTGCATTCTGAACTATGTTTAAGAGAATTGAACATCTACTCTGGCAAGCACAGAATATTATTCCAGTAGAATTCAGAAAATCTGGGGCTGCTACAGGCATATTTTTTCCAGGAACAATTGGAAGAGCATTCCCATATTTGTCAAGACCAGTTGTGATCAAAACATCTCTATGACTGTCAGTTATATGCAATTTTGTTTGTGTATTACATTTGAATAATTTACAGAAAATATAGAAAAGATGATTTATAATATATATATACATATATATACATATATATAATTACATTACTTTAAAATATTTGAAAACTATTGTGATGAAACAAGGATTTAAAATTATGGAACTGGGGGCTGGAGCAGTGGCTCAGCAGTTATAGCGCTTGCCCAGCATGCACAAGTACATGGGTTCAAACCCCAGCACCCACATAAACAGCTAAATGTTGGAGCAATGAAAGCCACGTGAAAAACTCAATAAAAATTGATTCTCTCTGACTCTTTCTCTCTCTGTCTCTCTCTCTCAGTGACCTTCTGTCTTAAAGAAAAACTATTAAAATTATGGAACTCTTCACAAATCAAACTGGTCAGATATGGCACCTAGCATATCTAATTATAAGGTATACTAATTCCTGAAGTTAAATTTAATTGTTTATAATTTATAAAGAGTTTTAGCAGTTCTAACTGCCAAGTTTTCAATTCAACATTTTCTCCTTGAATATTTATTTCTGTCAAAAATTCTGCTGTGTGCTTTAGGGAATACAAAGATGAACAAGTCAAAAATCCTTAGGCAAGAATATTAGAAACCAGGTATTGAGCCAATTAAGAAGTATTTATTAAGATTTGCTTTGTAATGGGCTGGGAATATAGCTCAGTGGTAAAGCATTGCTTAACGTGTGCTTAGCATGTATAAGACCCTGGGCATCATGAAATATATATATATATATATATATATATATATATATATATATATAGACGCACACAGTTTGCAAAAAAGTCTGATATAATGACATGAGTCAAGAGTTAGGGAGATAAGTGTGACAATATAAACTCTCATGGACTTACTAGTTGAAGTAAAAGTAAATAACTAAAATACAAACACAGTATAATATAAAACAGAGCTGAAAAGGCCAAATAGGATTAGCTATTATCACTACAGAACTACATGGAAAGTTTTAAAGAAGCTCTAGATATTAAACTATTACTGGCCCATGACTAGGTAGAGAGAAGTGTTGAAAGGTTCAAGAAATTGTCATTGGCATAAATGGTGAAGAAAGTTAATAAATACATGTAAATTGTGTTTTTGGGTTGAGAACTTGAATATTAGCAAACTAAGAAACCTAGGGAGTTTTTATATCATTTTGATTTGGATAAAGAATGAAATGTAGGAAGTGAGAATATCAAAGTTAGGTAGGTCTTCCTGTTTGTAACAAAATTCCATAATCAAATTGTTTGTTAATATTTTGTAAATGTATTTCTTCTTTACTCCTTTCAGAGGAAATAAATAGTACTAAGTATCACTATCTCTGTAAAATTATCATACTGCATTTGTAATTGATTATGTAGAGTATAGAAGGTCCATAGTTCTAATGAGACTCCTGCAAGAACCTTCCATTAGAAATTGTATAAATGGAAATCCTTTCTTGGCAATTTTTAGATTTTTAACTGATGAATCTATAATAACAATATGCAAATTTGGGGATGTATTTGTATTTTTAATAAATTAATTCACTAGTTACCAAAAAGCTATAGAAAAATGCATCAATATGTTTTAAAACTTTGGACTAAAAGATAATAAAATGAATTTGAGGTCAAGGTATTAGATATTTATTAGGTTATATCAGACAAGTTTTAAAGTTCTAGAGAATTTAGGTAAGGAAAAGACTAACTGTACAAGTATCTATGAATTCAGCTAATTAATTGAATCAACTATAATTGGCAGATGATTTCATGGATAATAATAAGTCAGAGAAATATGCAGGTCTATGATCTTGTTAACTCAAAACCACATGTGTTCCTTTAAAAAGTCATTATGCATATTTTTAAACTTATTATCAAGAAGTAGTGCACTCAAATTTCAAACCTTAGGTACATAAGCAAGTAAGCAGAAGATGTGTACGATTTTGTGTGCATGTGTGTGTTACAATATATCAAGCACATTTTTTCGTCATTCTTTCAGAATCAGAGCCAACACCTTGAAATTTGAAAACATGTTCATTATAGCTCATTGAACACCATAACATTTCTTCATTGTTCATAATTTGTCAAATACATTAAAGAGTCAGTTAAATAATAGTATGAATCCAGTTATATAGCCTTAGTTAGTACCAAAGAATACCTAATGCATAAAGCTCTGAGAAATGCCATTTCAGATAATAAGAGATTCTATTGAAAGTTTCCCTGAAGTTTGCACATATTCTGTAATTTGTTGTTGTTGCAGGTTGAGACATTTAGAAGAAAGTTACCTGTAAATCTGAATTGACTGAGTTCAAATCCTGATTCTTCTCCCTTTATCATTTTAACATTGGGTATGCTTTCTAATTTTGGAATCTTTCTTACATTAAAATTTGAGACGGGCCTACTTAAATTTTAGGGTAGTTTTTAGGATTAAGTATGTTATAATACCTCTGGTAAGCAGTATGGAGAATCCTTAAAAAATTAGGGATGAGTCCACCATATGACCCTGCTATTCCAC